>WSFP011456445.1:0-19276 GCA_009831015.1 Picea engelmannii | reverse complement strand
AACTGATTGCTCTCCTTACAAAGAAAGATGAAAATGTGGGTGAAAGAACTCCAAGCTTATCCACTCTAGTGAGAGATGGAAAGCCTATGAAATGGTGTTGATTATGTCTATTGCCAAAGAATGAGTCTCTAGCAATCTCAACAACATAACAATACAAAGAATTCCTTAAAGAAATGGTGGTCATTCATGGATTTTTATAGCCAAGCATTGGGTTATTATGCAACCTCTTTTGAATGTGAAAAGGGGCTCTTTAGGGCACAATTAGGTCTTTGACCAGCCTCCCCACGCAGATTGAGCTCAGATTTGGTGTCAAATCAACTTGGGAGCCGATCCATTAGTGGTTGGGAGGCCGACCAGTTTCATAAATGCGTTGTTTGGAAGGTGCGCGGGTTTTTCACCCCACAGCCACGCATATGCGCTCCCGGTACGAAGATGTTACGCGCCCGCGCGTGCGCCCAGTGGGTGCAAAGCGCCTTGTAATTTTTTGGCCATTTTGTATAGTTTTGACCCTTTTGTTGTGCTGTGGAATTAACCTTGTGCCATGAATGACTGTCTTTCTATGTTGACGATGCAGAGTTCTTGTCGCCCTGTGAGGACGAAATTTCAGTGATAACAGCAAGCTTTGGGTTGTCCTCCACTTGAGCCGGTTACGCAGAATCTGTTAGCTTTTAACAGAAGAACTAGTCAACCTTTAGGGACCCTTCCTCAGTTTCCTGTAACTTTGAGAGGGAAAACTATCTTCATTGATGTCATGGTAGTCCAAGACCCCTTGGATTTTTCTTTACTCCTTGAGCGGGATTATGTCTATGCCATGAAAGCTATTGTGTATACTCTTTTTCGTGTGATATCTTTCCCTCACGATGGATGGGTTGTGACTGTTGATAAAATTTCATTCATTGAACCCACCTGGATTGCCTCCCTGAATGGTTCTTATATGCATATGGTATTGCCCCCACCACAGGTCAATTATGTGGCGTTGTCTCCCATGGCTTCAACTTCGGATTACTTAGATCCAGTAGTTGACATGGTGATCTCTTCGATAGGGTTGTTAGAGCATGATCTCTTTACTCTTGTCACGACCCTTGACATGGTGTCCTTCCAGAGTGTGTTTCTTCCATCAAATGAAGACCTCTTGGAAGCCATGACCAAGTTTTTTCCCTTTTCATGGTCTCCTTCTGGAGCATTGTCCTCTTGGAATCCATGATCAAGAAGTAGTCCGAGGATAGTTTTTGCATCTCTGCGGCAACCTCGTTAAAAAATGAAACAAAGGTTCCAAAGATACTTTTTGCATCTCTGAGGCAACCTCGTTAAAAAATGAAAGAGAGGTCTTTGAGCATGATTTTCTGATTTCAAGCTCGTTAAAAAATGAAACCAGACTTGAGCATGGTTTTTTGATTTCAAGCTCGTTAAAAAATGAAACCAATTTCAAGGATAGTTTTTTGCATCTCTGTGGCAACCTCATTAAAAAATGAAACAGAGGTTACGAGCATAGTTCTTGTTTATGTGTCAAGATCGTTAAAAAATGAAATAGTTTTCCCCTTCTCTGTTTGAGTCAAGTCCTTCGTCTAGTATTTGAAGCTTCATTTTCATTCTCCTTTGCAGTTGGATGAAACGAAGCTTGAGGGGCATTTTCCTCAGCCTCTAGACTTCATGCTGAAGTAGAGCCACTAGTTTCTTAATCTGGGGGCTAAGTACCAACCATGCATTGGGAAATTACAAGCATAGTTTTCTATGGTTCAAGCTTGTGTACAAATGAAACCACTTACCTCAAGCATAGTTTCCTCTGGTTCAAGCTTGTTTAAAAATGAAACCAGGTCCAAGCATAGTTTTGTTTAGTTTTTAATCTTGTGTAAAAATTAAAATCTATCCCAAGCATAGTTTTGTTTTGTTTTAAAGATTGCGTAAAAATAAAAACAATCCCGAGCTTAGTCTTTGTTCTTTCTCATGCTCGTAAATACATGAGAATAAATTACCAAGATTAGTCTTTGTTCTTTCTCATGCTCATAAATACATGAGAATAAGTTACCGATCTTAGTCTTTGTTCTTTCTCATGCTCGTAAATAAGTGAGAATGTAACCGAGTATACTTTTATCACTTTTTCGGACTCGTAAAGGTTATACGAAAAAGGAACCCCCTGGAGTTCTCTTTAAGCTCTTTTCAGACTCTCTAAACATGAAAAGATTGTCGAGCGATATTGTTCTTTTCACGCTCGTTAAAGTATTTGAAGAAAACATCTGTTGAGCAATAGTTGATCTCTTTTTCGGTCTCATCAGACTACTTTATGAAAAAGGAACTGAGAGAGTTTTCTTTAAGTGTTTTTCAGACTCTCTAAACATGAAAAACCCATGAGTTTTCTTTCTTTGGACTCCTTAAATAAAAATTGAAAGGCCCAAATGGGACCGAACCACTCCTTCCTAGGGTTCGTTAAACATACTCCGAGGGACTCATCTGAAGGATGAGCTTACATTTCAAGCATATGTTATCCTCGTCAAGCTTGTGTAAAAATAAAGAGGTACTCGCCATAAATGGTGGGGGAAAAATTGGGAAAGAATTGTGTCTAAACCTATATTCCATGAAAGAGTCACTTTTGAACATGACACCCTTTCACTCGCCTTGTGTCTAGGTTGGAAAATCCACTTGTTTCCTGATCATACTCCTTTATAATATTACAAATTCATCTGTGATCCTTGTTGTTGAGTCAGTATTTCCAAGACAGTTGTTGTGTCGTCAATATGTTCAAAAAATAAGTTCAACCCGAAAATCCTTCTATTGCGTCGGCCATTTCTATAGTCCTTAATCCCTCTATTGCATTGGCCATCCCTGAGTCAGTCTTGAATCAATTGTTACTATGACCTACATCAAATCTTGTTACTTGTTTCATGTCATTGATGTGGGATACATTAAGGCCCTCCTGTGACAAGTCTTTTCCTATCGACTTCAACTCATTATCCAGGAATCAGACTTAGAAACTAATTGGTACCTTGGAACTTGCATGCCTCAATGGTAGGTTTCCTCGCTTTCGACAGTGGGTTTTCATTATTGACCCCTGATCGAGAGATTCTGCCGAGTGTTCGAATTCAGCTCATTAATTCACATTCATTGGATTGTACTAGTGTACCTTGGGAGTCATTGACATTAATGGTGATTTCCCTTGCACTTGTTAACGGTATACACTAATGACTGGTAATCAAGTGTTTTCTACCATGTTCGACTTTAGAACATGTATTCACATGGTTAGATTCGTACTATAGAGTGGTGGAGATGAAGACCCTGGATATTTTTGACAGATCCAGGTTGCGTTGGAGTATATTCAGTGTACTGTTACATATATCCGCATTGTATGTCTGGTGGCTATGTTCAAATTTGAGTCTTTAACACATAGATCCACAGTGTATTTTTGGTGGCTATGTTCATATTTGAGTCATATTGGCATGGATCCACAGTGTATGTTTGGTGGCCATGACTTGTCTTACTTGACATGGATCTTCGCATGTCGACATTTATGCTTTGATTCATTTGTATTCTGAGTATGGGAATGCCTACCTCAATGATGATATATTATTGTACTGTATTTCCTTGTTTGTTGGCAGGTTTCCGACCGACTGTTCCTTGTTCTCTACACACACTCGACAAAGTATTTCAACTATCACTCTGTTCTAACTTCATACTTTGGGGGGCTCTCTGTTACACATTATTTTCTTCATCCCTATGACCATTAATGATGTAAACCTATCTATTGCCTTCAGAGGGGTCAGTGGCCTGAGTTCCTGAAGAAAGAAGAGAGATGAACTTTTCCTGAGAGAAAAAGTTGGATTCTCCTCTGTAAAAACGCTATAAAAAAGGAAGTTCACAGGTTGCTCTATAGGCAGGGTGCAAGAATGACGATTCCCGCAGGTTTCACCATAGCTTGGTTGTGAGATGTTCACAGGTTTCTCTATAGCTAGGGTGCGAGAATGCCTACACGTGGGAAAAACAAGTGTTTTCTCGAATCTTCTAGAAGGATAAACTTCCATGGTGAGGTGGCATCCGAATGGTTTGGATCTTACTCGCTTTCATGATTTAGTGGGATCATCCTAACCTCCTCACATTATCCTCTTCAACTTATAAAAGGAGAGGAGCTCTCATGGAGAAAGTTATCTTTTGAGTTTTTGAGCTTTGGTTAGCTTGGATCTTTTGGCATTAGCTTGGATTGGTTATTATCAAATCTGTGCTCTCAGAATTCTTGGAGTGAAAGTGTGTGGGGAACAAAGGACAGTTGGAAGGGACCTTATGACATCAAGGCCATGGTTGTAATCTCTCTTTCACATTTAATATGATACAGTAATATGATTCTTTCCTATAAATCTTGTTGTGTTTTATTGTATGATTCCTTGATCACATACATAGGTTTATATTGAGTTTATGCTATTGCAATCACTTTGGTTGGTTGTGTTCTTTTGCAGGATCATCATTGTATGAGAATTGGAATGGAGCTAGGATGGTGATGGCGAGAGGAAGCGACATTTAAACGGTATGTCACTCATCCCTCTTTAGTTAGTAAATTCAATATCTAAAACTTAAGGAAAGTGTCATGTTCTGGTGTGTTTTGTTCTAGATCTAGGTGGATCTAGGGAGATCAGTTAATGTACGCACCTACCGATTAGTCCAATAACAGGGCCTGTTGGCCCTGGGTTATTAAAGGAAGAGAATATCAATGAAGAAGAGGTGAAATGCGAACTTCGTTGAAGACACAGTGATTGTCACTGGGTTGAAGTGAGCAAAAGAGAAGAAAAGACAGAGAGAAGTGCAGGAAAGCAAGCGGTTGGACAAGGAGATCAAGGATGATAGATCAGAAAGGAAGAGGGATCGTGGACAAGGAAGCAAGTAGAAAGAGCCACCATTGGATTCTTTGGAGCACCATGTGAGAAGGAAGGAAATATAGGCTGGTGAAGCCCTAAAAATATGGGTCAAGTTGACCTAGGTTTTTAGACACCTAGGGTTTTCATATCTAGGGTTTTAGACACCTAGGTTTTGGCCTAAGGCTGTTAGTGAACTATTGTAATGTATAAATAGAGGTCAAGAGGACCTGAGTTGGGTTGGTATCAATATAGGTTGTCATTGTTGATGTGAGTGATTATTGTATTATGAGAGAGAAGTGTTAAGTGGGGAAGCCTTATGGTATTGTAATATCTGCAGCTAGGTGTGAAGATCAACCCTACAGCTGGGTGCGCAGGGAGGGAAGAGAAAGAGAGGAGAAGAAAGGAGATCTGCTAGATAAGAGTGCAGACAAGAACTGTATGCTTTACCTCAATATAATATAGCACATTTATGTGGACGTAGCCCTAGAGAGAGGGTGAACCATGTATATTTTTTGTTGTGTATGATTGGTATTTTTTATTTGTCATTCATATATTATTATTTCATTTCTAAGGTAGATCTAATAGATGCATGGAGTAGATCAAGATGATAAGTGATATATGAATGTTGTGTTGTTCATGTGTTAGATCCACTTGATATTCCCCTTGGTTGTAGACATATATGTCCTGCAACCCCCTCATAACTGCTTCAGGTGAGACTGCATCTGCTTCGCAGGTGTTGCCGAAAGGGCCAGTAGTTAGGGCTTGTTGGTGCACTCTTGGAGCTGAAACCTGGGTCTGCCCCTATGCCAAAAATTATCATCAAGGTATGACATTGTATCCAGTCTGTAATATTTCTTTTCTGTGTCCCCCACCATCTTGTTAGGGTTGCTTTTAAGGCCTCATCCATTGCCAACAATCATTTTTGCATTGGTACACTTTCTTCAATGTTCAACAAGAAGGTTTCTAAAGAATTCAGACCATCAAAGGTGGGTAAGTTACTTACTATTGTGCCGATCCAATGAACTTCTCTGGTTAATCTAGCACATCTTCTTGTAGATACCTCATACATTTTATTCTTCTAGTTCTCTAGTGCTTGTTTTGAGTTTGATGAACATGCGTTGTCACTTCACCAGCTTAGGTTTCCATCAGTCGTAGGATTAATGCACAATGACCCTAAGGCCATCTCTTTCAAATGGAATTTGTATTTTCTTTAAATCAACCACAGTGGAATTATTGAAAGCCCAATCAATTCCTAATAGCGCAGGGTAAGGGCAGTTGTCATCAACTATCTCAATTACCTCAAAATATGCAAATGTTCTTACTCCGTCAATGTCCATAGGGACATGTTCTAGTCTACCAAAGGGGCTTACAACCTACTGATTAGCCATCCTGATCCTGATAGGGGAATAGATCATATTAGGTTTTCCCATCAGTGCCCAATTTTGCTTCGTCATGACATTGACCTCCGACCCTAAGTCGAGGACCACATAGTCTAGATCATAATTTCCTATTTGAGCATTTAAGTGTAAATCCTTATTTTTCCTTCTCTTCTTAGCGATTTGGTGTACTTCCCTATTCAGTAAGGGTTCTATCTTTCCTAGCTCATATTGTCTGATTAAATTATGTAACTCTTGTACAACACTTCCATCTTGAATCAACTTAATGCAAGTATATAAAAATTCCATGAGCTTGCTTACCTCTTTTCCTTTGCTTGGTGAAGCAGACTGATTAAATTCCTTAGGAATTTCATATTCTCTTACTTTTGGTCATGTCTTTGATGAAGAACCTTGATCTTCTTTGAACTCTTTTCTTGCCTCCTCGAATATTTGTATTTCTTTATTTGCATCCAAATTTTGGGTCTTCTTTGCAACTTTCCTAATTCCTAAGTCCTTTGGAGTCTTCCCTTGGGTCAGTCTGTCTTCTCCTATAGCATCACCTCCTCTGGTTATAACAACGACTCTAGGGTCTTCTCCACAAAGTTTGACATATATCATTTTCACTTGCGTGTTATGCTGAGGTCCTCATCTTTCCTGAAGCATAGCCAACAACACAGGACAATATTCTATAACATGTTCAAATGAGCTGCAGTAGCTGCAAGTAGTGCAAGGGTTCTGATAGTCCCTTGAGAGGTGTCTTGGTTGTGTGTAGTTGTATTAGATTATCTATCCTTGGCCTCAACCCATACCTCCTCTGAATCCTTTTCCTCTGAATCCACCGCGAGGGTTGAAGTTTCCTCTCCTAGGGGAGTTGTATTGTGTAGTGTTTCCCTCTTGTTGTACTTCTCCTTGAATTTTGTATATATCCCTTGACCTTTCATGCATGAGGTCATAAGACCTGTAATCCCTATCATCATGCCCCATGGATTTACAAAACGTGCAATACAAATTTTTGGGTATCTGAACATATTTTTGCATGTAATATCACTCACCAGGGTGATGTCTATTTTGGCATACTTCGCACCAAGGTAAGGTGACTTGCTTCAAAGGAATCAGAGCTCTCGAGGCCAAGTATTCATGGAATAGGGGCCAGTTCTCCTTGTCATGGCCTTCTGACTTGAATATGACACACCAAATGTATTATCTTTTATATTTTCCCTTGTCTTTCTTCATATCTTCGACCTGCAGAGACAAACTAGTTAGATGACTCAAGATCAGACTCATACCTGAGCTAGATTCTCCCATAGGGGTTGATTCTAACTTCATGGCGATCTCGAGTGCCTCAGACTGTGAAGCAATATTCTATTGCATCAGAGGAACTTTGATGTGTGGTAAGAGGGCATCAATGAACCACTCTTTGTTCTGCTCATCTGGGATCTGGAAATTCCATTGGCCTATTAAGGTCTTGAATCTCTGGTTGAATTCCCAGACAGGTTCAACTATATTTTGTTGGATCTCTTTCAGCTCTATAATACATTGTGACTCTGAATTGGGTTTCATGAACTCTACAATCAAAGCATTCTTGATCTCGTTCAACGGCTTAGGGTGTACAAGTCCTTGGATAAGATTTATGCACCATCTTAGTGTGTGATATTGAAGGGTAGTACTAAACTGAGTTCTCTTAACAGCTTTGTCGGTGACATTTTTAATATTCCATACGGCTTCACATAGAAACCAGTGATGTTCAGGATCTTCAGATCCAACTCCCCTAAATATAGGGAGTCTCATATCATCTGCCATAGATCTTCCTAGGTTTCCTGTCTGAGTATGTGGTGGACTACTAGTAATAGTATTCTAAACAGTCTGGTAACTCTGATTACTTTGATTGCTTAATGTTGCTCAACCAACAAGAGTATTAATAGTACTTACTTCAATAGTCTCTGCATTTCCTGAGGTTTCTGTATTTTTCTGGCGAAGTTCTTCAACTTCCTCTTCCTCTTCCCTAGCAGGTTGTGAATTCTCTTCATCCATCAGATCTACCTCTTCTCCACTGTAGAAACCCTCGTCCCCGTAGTTATTCTTGAATAGGTTCACAAGATGAATTTCTCTGAATACTCTCCCACTGCGCGTATGTCCAGCCTCTATGTCACTGTCCTTGTATGAATTCCTGAACATTATCCTTTTTAAGTCTGATCGATCTACTGTATCTTCAAGATGTTCTTCTCATGCAATAGCATCTTGATTCTCAACTTCAAAAAATGTAAAAATTTTCCTTTGGGTCCCTTGAAGAAATATCTCTCATCTTGGTTATATGACTCTACTCTATCAACAACAAAATCGGTGATGTACCCTCCAATTGTGCTATCAAACCAATTATCTACTACTCTTCACATGGAATTGTCAACTCTCTTAAACTTCTTGATCAACGTCGATGTCCAAACTATAGGAGGTCTAGATATGACCTCAAACTGGGTATCTTCCAACCTGGCTAACCACTCATATCGCTCCTGATGGATTCCTCCAAATAATATCTCATGTATATCAGTAAAAATATGTCTCTCCAACCAATCCTCTATACTAAGATTAGGGTTCTTGTTATGGGCTTCAGCAAAGTCCTTTTCCTGATCCTCTATCCACTTTTGAATCTCTGTCTTTGATGGGAACCACCTTGACATTCCCTCATGAAGATTCTAGTCCCGACAATGGAACCATTTGTTGGCACAGGGGAGGACCTAGGGTTCAGCTCCAAGAGCGCACTAACAATCCCTAAGTACTGGCCCTTTCGGCTACACCTGCGAAGAAAATGAAGTCTCACTCGAAGAAACTATGGGGGGTTGCAGGACAGAGATGTATACAACCAAGGGAAATGTCAAGTGGATCTAATACTAGAGAAGTACAACATGCATATATTACCTATCAACTTAGATCTACTACACACAACTATAGATCTGATCTAATACAACAACGCAATAATAGTATATCAATGACAAAGAATAGAGGAACAGTCATACTCAACACAAGATATACATGGTTCACCCTCTCTTTAGGGATACCTCCACATAAATATTCTTTATAATATATTAAGATGAAGAATATAGTTCTGATCTGCGCTCTTAGGCATCAGATATTCTCTCTTCTTCTCTTGATCTCTCCCCTTCCTTTGCACCCAGCTGCAGGACTTGATCTTCGCACCTAGCTGAAGATATTACAATACCAGAAGGCTCTCATCTTAGCACTTGTCTCTCTCATAGTACTTATTACTCAATAACAATAACAATCACAATCCCAACAATTATCTTACCAACCCAAACTAGGTCCTCTTGACCTTTATTTATACTTTGCAATAGCTCACCAACATCCTTAGGTTAAAGCCTAAGTGTCAAAACCCCAGATACCAAAACCCTAGGTGTCTAAAACCCTAGGTTAACTTGACCCATGTTTTTCAGGGCTTCGCCAACCTGTCTTTCCTTCCTTCTCATGTGGTTCTCCAAAGCATCTAACAGTGGCCTTTTCTTCTTGCTAAGTTGTCCACGGTCCTTTTTCCTTGTTGACCTATCATCCTCGATCTCCTCGTCAACAACTTGCTTTCTTGGACTTCGCTCCGTCTTTTTTTCTCTTTTTCTCAATTCGACCTAGTAACAGTCACTGTGTCTTCTGTGAAGTTCTCATTTTGCCTTTTATTCCTTGATCTTTTCTTGCTTCCATAACCAAGGGCCAACACTCATTGTTATAATGTATGTTGAATGCATCTAATGTTGTTTCTTAGTGCTTAAAGATGATTGAATGCTAGATCTGAGCTACGCTATGTGCTAAGTGACTACAAGTGCTTGATATTTATTGTTACTGCTCTATTTTGTAATAAGGGTTTAATATGCGATGCGAATGAGATTCAAGAACTGATGTATGTTGTCCCTTGACCAAGTTTTGAGGAACACTTGGTCATATTTGACCGTTTTTGGGACTTCGACAACTTGACAAAGATGGAGCACAACGCGAAGTAGGAATCGTGGAAGCTAGACCCCTTTTTTGGTCCTTTTTGGGTTTTGGGGGATAATGTAATGGGAAAGGGATGTCGGCCCGTGGGATTACCCATGCTTAGGACCATTTTTGTATGTATATATAGATGTCTAGGTCATATAGAGAAGAATTGGATGATATATCTATGTGATGTAGGCTAAGTGCCAAGGGTTGAATCTGTGTGATCAAGGCTTTGTGCATTTTGTGTAAGACTTGCAGAGCTGAGTTTATCTCCCTGTGAGAGACTATAGAAGGATTTGTGTTGTAGTGCAAGGAAGAAGGATCTAGCGAGCTGTGCAAATGTTTTGTCCTATGTGAATATGGATTTGGATGGCTCTGTGCTGTAACCTGATTAACTGAAGCTAATAAAGAAGAAGACTTTGTGGACATAGCCCCAGGGTGGGGGTGAACCACGGTAAATGTGTCTGTGTTGTGCTCTATGCCTCGACCTGATGTGTTTGTCTCTTTATTTGCTAAGTGCTTTTATGTGTTTAGATAGATCTATTTATGCTTTGTGCTTCTGAGATACAAATGAATGTTAGATCTGGTATGTAATGTGCTTAGTGCTTGATATGCCGAATCTAATCTATCTTATTGTGGCTAAGTGTTGAATTATCTTAGATATAAGTACATACTGCGATGATCTATTTTGTCTGCGAAGTATCATAAGGGTTGAATATTGATGAATAATCTATGCTAGGTGATTGCTAAGTGTTATAATCATAGATTTTTGTCCCAGCTAAGGTTGCAGACACCTGAGTCTCGCAACCACCCATGCCTCTACCTCAGGTGAGACTTCATCTGCTTCACAGGTGTTGCCGAAAGGGTCAGTAGTTAGGGTTTTTTTGGTGCGTTGTTGTAGTGTTGAACCCTAGGTCTGCCCTTGTGCCAACAATGTATATTTTTTCTAAGTTCCCTCCTAAGTGTTGTAATCACATATATGTGTCCCATATTGGTTGTAGACACTTGAGTTCTGCAGCCCCCTTACCTATACCTCGGGTGAGACTTCATCTGCTTTGCAAGTGTTACTAAAAGGGCCGGTAGTTAGGGTTTTGTTGGTGCACTATTGAAGCATTGAACCCTGGGTCTTCCCCTGTGCCAAAAATGGTTCCATTGTCGGGACCTGAAACTGTGATTGCTGGGAACTGAAGAAAAGAGAAAGCTTTGTGCATAGATCTATTTCTTTAGTGCGTAGTATTCTACCTGACTTTTGAAGATCTATGCTAAGAAAGAAACCTAATATGAATAAAAGAGGTAATATCTTAAAGAATTATGCTCTGGTAAGGGTAAGATAAGTGGAAATTTTTGCTTCGAAAATATGAATCTAGATATGTTTGATAGATTTTTTCCTAGTCCGAAAGCTAGGGCACAACTAGAAGAAAGAGTTGATGTGAATAAATTTGATAGAAATAAAGAAAGATATGTTATTCCTATGCATAGAAAGAATTTTTGGACTAATAAATGGATGCAGGAACCTAGAAAGAATTTTTGCAGATTGCAGGTCCATCATTGTGATCCCAGTGTGTAGTATAGGAGAGGCTGGGGATCATTTAAAATAAAGAGAGGATTAACACTGTGTTATAATTGAAGAAGGTCCGGACATATTGCTAAGGAATTCCTTGGTACAGGTCCCATTTGTCTTTGTTGTAAAATTGTTGGTCATGAAGTTGAGGATTGCCCAAGGATGATTTCCAAAGTTGAAAAGATGAACATGAGACAAGAAAACTATGAAGAAGGTCAAAAGACTAAGGATATGTTAAATAATCATACATAAAAAGAGTCATAGACTATGTTAATACAATTAAAACAAGTAATGAATGATCAGAGAGACATCAATTTACCAGAGATCCTAAAAGAAAAACAACGCATAGTTACAAGAATAGAAGACTTCGACATAGATTGTGTATTGGATGAAGAAACACACATGAATATTATGCCATAAAGCACTTGGGAAATTTTGGGAAATCCTGCTATGATACCTTCATTGGGAAGGATGGGATTTTTTAAAGGAAAGATGATAACGCTATGGGGAAGAGTTACTAATATACCTATGATTTCTCATGAAACATTGACTGAATAAGAATTTGAAGTCATTAAATTTGTGGAGAAAAACACACCCTTTCCACTTTTGTTAGGAATGACTTGGATCGAGAAGGATCATATCAGAAGGAAAGCAGAGGAAGAAGCTACAGAACAGAAAAAGAAAGAACTAAGGGACCTCATAACCATAAAAATAGAGAGATTAATAGAAGAACAAGAGGATAAGTTGAAGAAACAGAGGGAAAGAGAATTAGTTGTCAAGGTTGAAAGAATGCAAAAAGGTTTGAAGGACCTATCTTTGCAAGAAATAATTATAACTACCCCAGAAATCGTAAGAGAAGGGACATTAACCTCAGAATCTGTAAGAGCACATCAGCAACGCGAAGTCACTATGCTAAGAAAATACAAGAATAGGAATGGAAAGAGGAATCCAGAGACTTAGATCACAGGAAAGAAGAAAAGAAAGCTTAGTAAGAAGAAATCCAATCTAGAAAAACTACAGGAAGTTCCAGACAAGACTTCGTAGGAGACAGATCTACAAAACTTAAACTTTTTCAGAATAGAAGACCCACGCAGAATGGGACTTTGCCATGACAAAGCTATATGACCATTGGAGGTGCCCCAACCATTAGAATAACACTCCAGAACAACTAGAAACCCAGTTATTGACGGAAATACCATTGTTGGACCATTGGGCCAACACCATAACAGACTGATTCGCATTGATTGATGCAATCCTGCCTATTGGAGGAATTCATTATGACGATTTATTATTTAATCTGTCGAACGTTGCGCCGAGACCAATTTTTTCCACTTGTGATTATCCGAGCTAATAGAGAATAGATTATATATCGCGTTATGATTTCTAGACCTCACCATCTGTTTTATTACCTCGTTTTTCCATTCACCTACCTGATCTATTTGGTTACAAGCGTGAATGTCGAGAAAAGCTAGCACGTTAGAGAAGTCAGTGGAGGATATTTTTGTGGAGCTCAAGCCTGAGAAAGTTATGTCTATAGGAATACAAGTATCATCGACTAGGGGACTACAAGCATCCCCATTGACTGGATGTGGTTCTAGTCATACTACTAAGAAGCGAAGCAAGCACCACAATGATCTGGCTAACGCGAAGCAGATCCCGTCGGTCTTACTAGATTACATACTGCCTTTGATTGGTGTGGTTAACCATGACAGTATCCCACATGAATTTGAGTACACATTGATCGTTGCATACATCCTAAAGGGGATATGTGTAGTTGGACCCCAGTTAGGACAGATCCCAACTCTAAATAACAATGAATTTAACCTCGGAGATAGGAAGAACTATGTGACTCTTGCACCGCATTGGTATTTGATGAAGACAAATGGGAATAAGTCATTCATAGTCTCCCATCCATGGATAAAGGATCTCACACAGTCCATGATCTTGAATGTAATGAAGATCCCTCACTTTGGTCGACATCAGGAGGTTAACGTTTGCATTAAAATCCTCCTATCGTGCTATCAAGGAGGATATCTATGGCTCAATAGGTGCATCACTGTGGATCTGGCACTGATCCACCTGATCATAGCACTGATCATGCAGGGACCAAAACCTCAACAATTCTACCCAGGGAAGGCTTCAGATTGCTCCCTGGCATAGCGCATAAAGGAATATTATGGTGATGTAGAAAAGGGAAAGAGAGGCTACAAGTTAGCCTCCATACAGGATGGCGTAGTGCACCTAGCTTGCCAGATTATAGCTGGAAATATCTTCAGAAAGAAGCATCTAACACAGGCCACTGGATTCATAGTAGACCTTGTAGGGAAGTGCGTAGAAGGAATGCAAATGAACTAGATGAGTTACTTGGTCAATAAGCTCGAGAAAGACTATCACGAAGCGCAGGATCAGGGGTATAAATTCCATTTTAGCTGGTTACTTGTACTAATCGCATTTGTCGCCTGGAAGATGCCGGAAGGAGCGACATTTCTAGAAGTTGAGCCATCGGAGCCATTGGTTGCAAGGTTCTCCCCCTTGTGGTATACAAATGACATGTCGAATCAGTGGTAGTTGAACGTTGTCCTCCATGCCTACTACCAGCAGCTGAAGCATGCTATTGAGTAATTTCCATGCATGGCCCTGAACACATTGCACGAGTACATACTGCTAGCAAATTTCTGCGTAGATCATCACTTTATCTATATCACTGTGCGCAAGGATGAAAGAAAGGAGGAGTTAGAATCCTATTATAAATTGACCAACAAGGATATGGAGGAAATCACCAAATAATGACCAGCAGAGTTCCTTGTACCGGTGAAAGATGCAAAAATATCTAACCCCAACATCATAGGAAGTCCCTTAGTCACCCGGGTCAAGCATGATGGATAGACTAGCACAAAGAAAAAGAAGAAAAAGGAGGAAGTGCAGAACATAGGAAATGATGAGGAGGACAACACCTCAAAGAAAATTAGGTCTGACTCACTTGCAGGAGGAGGAGGAGGTGAAGTGAATCAAGAAGAAGGAGGGGAAGAAGGATAAAAGGAAGAAAAATGTGAAGTTACACCACCGAAGGATCCCCCTACTAAGGTCAAAACATATAAGAAAAGGAAGGTTTCTTTGCAAAAAACCTCATCAAGAAAGAAGACCCACGCCACTAGGCCTCAGTCAAAGAATGTGCTCACAAAGGACGATGTTGGTCTAATCATCACATCTGTGGAGGATTCTTTAGAGAATATCTTGCAAAGACATGGCATAAAGAAGGAAACATTGTACGAAATAATCGATAAGGAGCTGAAGGAGATACAACACGCCATCCATTCGAGCCGCGTAGTACCGGTTGTGCCTTCTTCGTTGAAGATTGCTGAATTGGGGGATGATCCCACCCAATTACGAAGGCTAGCAGACACAACAGAGGCTTGAATTCATTGATTCCACGAAGAGAAGGAGAAGGCTATAGAAGCCTTGAAGAAAGAAAAGGAGGAAGTATTAGAGAAACTATGAGTTGCGCAGTCCCGCATAACCGCCTATGAGAAGGAGAAAGATGAAATTCAGGTGATGTTTGAGGAGGACAATACAAAGGTACAAAAAGAAAAAGACCAGCTTCTCGCCGAGCAGACTTTGGTCAAAGAAGTGGTGACTACAACACTTCTCTCTATGTCGGGCTTGGCACAAGAGGAAGAAAATTCAACCGAGATTCAAGTGGGGAATCTCGTTGAGTCCATTCAATAGCTTCAAGAAAGGGTAACAGAGTTAGAGCTTCAAGAAGTTATGAGCACTCCGCAAGAAGTACGCGATCAGAGGGACAAAGATTCTAGGAGCAGAATTGGAAGGATTAGGGCACTCACCTCAGAATGTAAGAAATTGAGTGATCATAGTGCACACACCTACAAACACCTCGTAGAAGATCTGAAGCTGAGGAAAATGGAAGCACAACTATAGGAGGCTAAGCAGCACGCCTCCACTGTCCAGGCACAGATGAAGTCACTCACTATAGTTAAGAAAATAAAGAGATCATAGGAGCAACATGCAATCCAACAATAGATTACTGCCATCCAGAGTAGAGTCATGGAGGTTACACAATGATTAGAGCCGGTGTAGGACAAATCCTGCACAATTTTTGAAGAGATTGAAGGACAAGGCTCGCAGCTAGACCAAGTGGTTGTGATAGTGGAACAGTTCCTGGAAGGGACTTTTACAGAGAAAATAATTCAGGAGTTTTCCGAGTAGGAGGCCCTGGTGAAGCAACAAGTTGAGGCATATTGATCTAAGTGCAAGGCCTTTTAAGTAGTGTTTCCAAGATCTGAGTGACTCGGGATGCGTCACCGGTGAGTGTTGGGGGCCTGTTGGCCCTCGACCAAGTTTTGAGGAAACATTTTTCATGTTTGACCACTTTTGGGACTTTGAGAGGATGGTCAAAGATGGAGTGCCCAGATGGAGCTCAGATCATGGGATATCTCTTGTTTTGAGGGCTTGTGGACGAAGAAAAGGTTTTACAAGGGTTTATGTAATGGGTTATGGGATGTTAGCCCATGGGTTTACCCATGATTAGGCCATTTTGTAAATGTATAAATAATTATCTAAGCGATGTAATAAGCCTAGTGGTTCGTTATGTGCACAATATGTTGTAAGTGTTAATGTTGGCTTAGTGCAAGAGATTGTAAGTTGCTTGTGCAATCTGGCTATGTAAAGCAAGGATCTTTGCTACCAAGGAGTTGGCTCTGTGCCTTGACCTAATTTTGGGAAGGAGGATTTGGCACACAACGCGTAGATCTCCTATCCTCTATGGAGTTGGGATCTATGGCTTTGTGAACATGAGCAAATGAATGTACGAATATTGAAGACTAATAAAGAAGAATAATACGTTGGTGGATGTATCCCTACACTAGGGTGAAACATGTATATCCCATGTCTTGATGTGCTTTGTGATTTATGTTGTTTATTTTCTTAGTTTCATTTTTATAAGGTATGATGAATGCATATGATGTTGTTGCTTAGTTCTTAAATATGATTGAATTCTAGATCTGAGCTAAGCTATGTGCTAAGTGACTGGAAGTGCTTGATATTTATTGTTACTGCGGTGTTCTATAATAAGGGTTTAATCTGCGATGTGAATGAGATTCAAGAACTGATGTATATGGTTGTCTAAGTGCCCTGCTAAGTGTTGTAATCACAGGGTATCCCAGCTTGGTTGTAGACACCTGAGTCCTTAAACCCCCCTGCCTCTACCTCAGGTGAGACTTCATATGATTCGCAGGTGTTGCCGAAAGGGTCGGTAGTTAGGGTTTTGTTGGTTTATTTTTGAAGTGTTGAACCTTGGGTCTACCCCTGTGATAATAGGGATTTTGTGGGTCCCCTATGATGTCCGACAAGAAAAGTGAATGTGTGAAAATGGTGATGAGAGTAATAAATGAAGAAGAGATTTGTATAATTTGGACCTTCACATGATAATATAACTCACAATTTCATGTAATAAAATGAGCATCATACATAAATCAACTGTAAATAAGCATACATGTGGGTAGGTGAATTTTATCCGCGTGGGGGAACAAATAAAACAAATTATCGTGTCCTAAAAGATGTATTGTCCCTCCTCTCAAATAGCACTGGACCTTCCAAGAGCACTCAATAGTGGGGTCTGAAGCCACTGGAATAGGAACTAGTGAAGGATGAAATAATGAGTTATAATGAGGGGTAGAGGGTGCATATCCTGAAAGAGCTGGTGATATTTTCCAATAGCCACACAAAATATGATCAAGGTGCAATTGCAGCCCACAATTTCCACCTAGGTAGATGTCCTAAATTTGGTCACTAGGTACCTCGGTCAAAGTGCAACATTTAGATTTTTGGCCTCAGAAATGGGTCATGCATTGGATCCCTTCCAAGAGTTGGGTGACTCAAGGGGGGACACACAGAACAACTGGACCTTGACCTTCAACCTTTCATGGATATCTCCATGCCTTGTGGTGTATGAACACTTGACTTGGAGGATTTGAAAGTTCCCTATTTGTCAACTTCTAATGTTTGAAAATGTGAGAACCAAAAAATGGGGGGTTATTTGGATGCCTACCCTCAAGATCCTACCTAGACTAAAAATTTCTTTTGGAAGCTGCTATGGAGGAAAACTTAGTGATTATTTTAGAAAATTTTTATATGTGGTGGGATGAGAGATTGGGGGTGTGAACCAATCTCGTTTGAATTAAGTGGGTGTGGATAATTTCTCAAGAAATAGTGGGACGTTTTAGAATTCCTTTGGATAAAACCTACTTCAACCTCCACAATTCAAGATGGAAATTATGTGAGTGATGAGTGACTTTGTGTGTGAGCAAGTGAAAAAGTGTGCCAAATTTTAATAAGTTAGGTGTGAATTTGCAACATGTGGACTTCCTGTGGTCCTTACAAATCTTTGTTACCTAGCTTACTAAGTGTCATTGGTACAACCTTGTGGAATTTTAAAATCCCTAAAGAACTAGCATGTTGACATATGGGTCCTTACCAATCCTTTAAAATCCCTAAATGTTGTTTACACTAAGAAAGATTTGAAAAAATATCCTAGATTGCAAACATGTGGGCATGTATGGGCCCATTAATTTTATCATTAAACTTCCCTAGTGATGTAAAATAAAAAATCAATTTCAAGAAACTATCCTAACTTTGCAACATGTGGGCATGCATGGGACCTTCCAATTTCTAAGATGATTTCAAAAATAAACTAAGAGGAGACCTAGGGGGGATTTTGTCCTCTCTGTTGAGTCTCCATTTTGATACCTTTATTACGCTATATTACCCTCTATCTGAGCCTATTTTATCTATACTTTGAGTATATACTTGACTGTTTCCTCCATAAATACACTTGATGAACTTGTTCATGTGCATAAGAGGTAACTTATGATTAAAGCATGGTTTGTTTAGTTTTCTTGAGTTAAAACAGTTAAATGTTTGATTTTATAGGATCCTAATTGTTTGACTCTTAAGAAACATTGATCTGGTACCAAAAAACTTGCACAACATTGATCTGGTACCAACAAACTCCCACAACATTGATCCGGTACCAACAGACCTACACAACATTGATC
This sequence comes from Picea engelmannii, assembly GCA_009831015.1. NCBI lineage: Eukaryota > Viridiplantae > Streptophyta > Pinopsida > Pinales > Pinaceae > Picea > Picea engelmannii. Next base: position 453 of record WSFP011456445.1, on the reverse strand, counting down.
TGATACCAACACATGTCTTGTGCTATTCAGGTACCCGTCTACTTTATTTTGGTACCACCCTGTGTTATTTCGATACCACCCTGTGCTATTCCGATACTAGTGCACCCTGTTCTATTCCGGTACCAGCTTGTGCTATTCCTATACCAAAACACTACGTTATTCCAGTACCAGCTTTGCCCGTTCTGGTACCTCCCTTTGCACCTAATCTGGTACTCATATTCACGACTATGTGTATTCCAGTGCCAAACACCTGTTTCCAGAAATCACTTGTTGAACGAGTATGTGTTTATGGATAAATTCGTGAGTGCGAACACAGACCAATCTCCCCAGATCCACCTGGATCTGGAACAAACCGTGACAGAATACTACTCTTTCCCTAGATCTAGATATTGAATGAACTAAGAGAAATGGATGGTGGACATACCTTATGAATGCTCTCCTTTAATCTCTGTT
>ML873494.1:0-10614 GCA_009831015.1 Picea engelmannii | reverse complement strand
AGGAAAAAGCATGGCAAGAATACAAATGTCGTGACAAAGAAGGAAGGAAATCCCTCTTGCAAGCATTGCAAGAAAGAGGGACATGATGAGGACAAATGTTGGTAGTTGCATCCCGAGAAGAGGCCAAAGTGGTTCAAAGAAAAAAGGGAATGCAAACAGTGGCAACAACGACAACAAAGCCTACAGACTTGGGATCAGATTCAGCTGATGAGTCTAAGATTTCATTGGTTGGTATGACAGGTAAATTTGGTGAAGAGATTGATTGTAGAAGCAAGTTGTTTCATATAAGGGTAATCATGTGACACAATAAGATAGATACACTAATCGACAGTGGATCTCAATCTAATCTAATCTCATAAGAATTGGTTAAGAAATTGGGATTAAAAACACAAACTCATCATAAGCCTTACACACTTAAATGGATAAGCAATCATCATCAGATGCACATAACAAAGCAGTGCACAATTAAATTTGCAATTTCATCTAAGTATGTGGATGAAGTAACTTGTGATGTTGTGTCGTTAAAAGAATGTGGAATGGTCTTAGTTAGTCCATACTTGTATGATCGTAAGGCAATCTTCTACAGGACAAAGAATCAATATCAATTCACTAAAGCAGGTCATGATTATGTGGTTCATGCTCATCATGTTAAAGCAAGTAAAACACTTCAAACAATGGAACAGTTAACGAAGGCAGTGCAAATAAGCAACAAACCACTAATTGTTTCAAATGAAGTCATTGATCTTAAGCAAGAACAAGACATGGTTGTTGAATGGAAAATCAATCATAAGTTGCTTCAAGATAAGCTCATGTCGTGTAGATATTTCAAGTATATCAGTTCATTTGCAGTCATATTTTTGATGTTGTCATTAGCAATGTTTTCTACATGGATGATAGTGGCTTCAGTAAGATGTAACATGATTCAAATGGCTAACAATATACTGTCAGTTGTCATGATTGTGTTACAGTTGATCTTGATGAGACAGGTGCACAAGATAGAATTCAGAGACAGAGGACAAACCGGGTGGCCTATCCCAAGATTGTTGACTGGTCAGTAACCTTTTGTGGACCAAAAGGTCTTTTTGTGGGGAGGTGTGATCCGAAATCGAATCTAGAAGCCTGATAGGGCTTGAAAAATGCTAAAAAATGAAAGTGCTTGGAATGCGACAAAACCTATGCCATTGCGTCTGTCTCGTCTTCCTCATTCCGGTGGTATATTTACTTTGTCAAACGGGCTCCATATGGAGAAGATATCGCGTTCTGTCCGATAAGGCAAATAGGCAAAAAAAAGTTTGTTGACTGTGCAGTCCGTACAGTATGTACGGATGCTGACATGGCATGTATGTACGTGCGACACATGGAAAGTCCGTACAGGGGACACATGTAAGCACCAAGGAGTGACATGTGTCAGGCAGATTTGGTCGATTTGGCGTACGGTTGGACGTATCCCAAGGTGACACGTGTCACCACTGAAAGGGTGACATGTGGCATGGGTGACATCAGTGACTGACGTGGCAGGCTGATGCAGCAGGTGACAAGGCAGTACAGACAATTGACGTGGCAGCAGACATGGGTGAATCAGAGGCTGACACGTGTCAGTTTGTGGTTGATTGGTAAGGTGCCACATGGCCCAGTCAAGGGTTTCCACGTGGCACCCCATGATTGGTTAATATTTTATATGTAAAATTGGTTATGTCGCTGGGGGTCGAACCCGTGACCTCCCGGTGGGAAGAGGACTGGCGGGGCTGGGCTAACCGCCCGCCCCCACGGTGGTGCTTGTAAAACAATCAGCCTAATTTTTATTTATGTTGCATGGAAAGTATAACCGGCGGGAAAAAGGGTCGGGGCTTAGCCCCAGCCCTTTTTACACACCACACGACCAATACATATAACCATAAGCGCGGGAGTCAATGCGGCGGGTTTGTTACAATGTAAAAACCATGGCCATATGGCCTAGGTTTGCGCCACATAACTGAGGGTCTATCCATAACGGGCGCGGGTTTATGGTAGGCAGTTAGGCCCATGGCCATATGTCAATGCATAAGACCAGGAGCAGGTGCGCAAAAGGGGGGCCAGCGCCATGGCGCGTGGCCATATGGCGCCCATACGACCAGCGAGAGGGGGCGCGCGCCAAGGGTTCGGGGGCTAGCGCCCGAATTAAACCAAAAAATGGGTTTTTTTGCTAATTTTCATTTTTTTTATCATTAATATGCCTATTATTAGCAGATTCTCTCCATTTTTGGGGGATATTGGGCATTTTTGGAGGCCAAATTCTTGGAGGAAGTTGGAGCTGAGAAATCAACTTCAAGGCTATATAAACCAAGCCTGTTTGAGGCCATTAGAGAGAAGTCAGAGAAGAGTTATGCTGAAGAAAAGAAAAACCAAAGCCATGTTGATGCAGAGAAGCTTTTGAGGTGGAGACTTTGTCAGACCATTTATGGGAGCTCCAGATGTCCGTTTTGCGTGTCGTTTTCTTTGCAGGGTTCTAGAGATCTGGGAGAACAAGACCAGATCAGTCTTGTAGCCTTTTGGCATTGCAGCTATGTATTTTTGAGCATTTGAACAGAAATAAAGAAGCCTCCACCACAGAGACAAAGGCCCGGAGACGTAGGCAAAGTTGTGCCGAACTACGTTATCAATCTGTGTGTTATGGTTTGTTGTTTATTCTTTCATTTCATATCTACAAATGTGTATATGGTTGTTATAATTCCTCTTCTTTCCTCATGCTTTCACTATGTTCACTAAGTTTTCTCGAATGGTTAATTAACGTATGCAAAATTAAAACTCAACCATAGTCATTCAAAAGATCCTACGGATCACCCATGGCTTAGACGGGCTTGGTTTCGAATCCCCCTTGGACTTCCTCAACGAGGTCGTAGATTTGAAGGCGCTAATGGGTTCAGTGGGTACTCCTCTCATGTGCCCCAACACCTCCTATTTCATGAAAAAACTGGAACAGATCCATGAAGTGACGATCCCTTGTATTGCAGTGAGAAGAAAGGCTCCCTCCTTTGCCTGCATAGAACTTGCAGGTCAGTTCATGGGGTTATGTCCTTCACCATGTCAGATTGATCTTTGGATTGACAGGAACTAGAATCCTTTGGTTCAGGGACGCATTAATCATTTCTTCTATGCTAAGGGATTCCATATATTTTACTTTGAGCACAATGCAGATATAGATCTCATTTTCAGAAATGGTCCTTACTTCTTTGGCCCAAGAGGTTTATACTTAAATAAATGGACTCCATATTTTAACCCAGAAAATGGCATCCCCTCAATTGTCCCAGTTTGAGTGAGACTTCCCCACTTTCCTTTTCATTGTTGGGGTGACAAAGTTTTAAAAAGTATATGTGATACTCTGGGAAAATTCATTGACAGGGCTAAACCTAAAACTAGTTTGTACTCCTATGCTAGGATATGTGTAGAAGTAGATCTAGAAAAAGGGCTCTCAGAGGAAATCGAGTTAAAGTTAGATGACTGGAGCTATATTTATAAGCTATATTATGAGTATCTCCCATTCAAATGAAATTCCTTCGATGAATATGGTCATTTTGAAAAAAGAATCCCTAGTAACAAACAAAGTCAAGAAGTTGATGCAGCACAACAAGGGGAAGGTTGGCAGTGGGTTAGGAAGAAAACCAATAATGACAACAAATCAGGCTTTGGTCCCAGCTCAACAGGATCTACCCCCAACCCACGGCCCTCTTCTCAAAACCCTCCCCCCAAATCCCCCCCCAAAAAAATGCACTCCCAACCCCTCTAGCATCCCCCTCTTTCCCAACAAAAAATCCTTTGAACTGCTTGGAGAATACTCTTCAAAGGAAAACACCCCTTTGGTGCCTGTGTTGACTCCTATATCCTTCTCTGCCCCATCTATAGAAAAAATAGTATAATATTCAGAAAAAGATGAGCCCTCCAAGGAATACAAACAAGAAGTGGAGCAACAAGTAAATGAAGAATCCCTCTCAAAAGAACAACACAATCAAGAGGTGGAGGAAGGAGAAATCCAACTAGAAAATCCTAGAAATTTGGGTCAAAGATCAAATAAGGAAGCCAGAGAAGAAACAACTTCAAAATAAAAGGTGCAAGGAAAGAAACAATCTATAGAAAATTCCATGTACACTTCAACACAAGAAGGAGGCACTAAAGGATTAGACTTACCGACTCACAACAGTCGGGCTTCCTCCACCCCCCATCAATGAATCTTCTCTCCTGGAACTGCAGGGGCTTTGGAAACAAATTTAAAGCTGAAGCTCTAAGATATCTCAAAAGTATGTCCAACCCCTTAGTAATCCTCCCCGAGGATACCAAAATGGAGGCGTCAACTATTCTAGAAACAACAAAAAAAGTCTTCAAAATCATAGTTGGAGTAGCTATAATCTCTCAAGGATCCTTTGGTGGCATAGAAACTCTTTGGGATGATAAAATTTGGACTCTTGAGGTAACTCTAGAAACTCAAAGTTGGCTTCTAATTGTTCTTAAAAATAAGTATAGCAATAACAAGATCTTAGTAGTCAATGTCTATATGCCCAACCCCTACAAGAACAAAATGGCTTGCTGGAACTCCCTTTTCATGCTCAAAAATACCATCGATCTCTCCTCTTGCATAATAGGTGCATATTTCAACACTCACCTCAATACAAAGGAAAAGAAAAGGGATGTAAAATCAAAGACCCCTTCTCAGAAAATATAATCGATTTAATCACAAAGTGAGATCAGCAGGACGTCAAACTATCCAAAGGAAAGTATACGTGGAACAATAGGCAATCTTGCCTTTGTCATATAGCAGCTCGTCTAGATCGCTACCTCATCAGCAACAATTTCCTTCTTCGCCCCTCAATACATATCCTCTCATATCCTCTTGTTCATTGTTTCTGATCAAAATACAATCTCTCTAAACTTCACAAATCCCCAAAACTTCGACCCCCTTCCTTTCCATTTCAACCCTCTCTGGATCAAAAATCTTGCCATCCGTCCTATTATTCAAAATGTGTGGTCCTCCCTCTTCTTTGGGTCCCCAAATTATATATGGGAAAGTAAGCATAAAGAAGTCAAATTAGCGCTCAAATATTGGGTGGAAACTTCCTTTATCCTACTGCAACAAGAAAGTCAAGAAAAGATAGATAAACTCATGAAAGTTCTACTCTGGTTAGAAGAAGAGAAAATCACATAATCACTTATGAATCAAGAAAAAGAAACACACCAACAACTCCATCACTCCTTACACAGAGAGGAATAACTTTGGAAGATGAAATCCAAAAGTCTATGGATAAAAGAGGGAGACTCAAACACTTCCTGCTTTTACAAACAAGCTTAGACTCGGAGGAAAAAAAACATAGTTACCTCCATCATTTCAAACATTGGTCAACAATGCCACAATTTTGATCAAGTTAAAGAAGAGGATTTCCACCACTTCAACAACTTATATCAACAACCAAGCAGTGAAGGAACAAATGTAGACTCTCTAGAAATGATAGCCAATATTCCAAGCATAGTCTCTTCTCATGAAAATAATCAACTAATCAGGGAGATAACAGAAGAATAAATAACCAAAGTAGTTTGGGACATGGACCCTGACAAAGCTCCTAGACCTGACCGATTTTCAACTAGATTTTACTAATATTTTTGGGACATCATCAAACAGGATTTGAAGAAAATGTTGAACTAAACCCTCCATAAGCAGAAAATCAAAGGAGCTACAAACTCCACCTTCCTAAAGCTTATACCCAAAGAATCCAACCCCTCCAATTTCTCCAGTTTCTACCCCATCTCCCTTCTCAACCCCTCTTATAAAATCCTTACTAAGATCATTGCAAATCGTCTAAAGCCCTTTCTACCAAAGATAATCTTAGAAAATCAGGGTGGATTTTTAAAGGAAAAACATATTACAGACAATATTGTGCTTGTACAAGAGTCCATACACTCCATAAAAAAATGTAAATCCATAGGAATGGTCGTCAAACTTGATATGGTGAATTCTTTAGATCATGTCAAGCATTCTTTCATGTTCTCAGTCCTCAAATCTTATGGTTTTTTCCGAAAACTTCATCAGTTGGATCAGAGCTTGCATCGACTCTCCCTGAATATGCCCCCTAATAAATGGGTGACCATCACAATTTTTCAAGGACAATAGAGGACTCCTTCAAGGATGCCCCCTCTCCCCCTTTCTTTACATTCTTCTAGAATACCCTCTCAGTCGTAAGAAGAAAGGGTCGACTTATGGGGTTACTTATAGCGAGAAGGATCAAGGAGATAAATCCCTCTCAATTTGCAGACGATACACTACTCTTGGGGGAAACAACTATTCGCTCTGTTATCCTCTTTCAGAAAATCCTTGGCTCCTTCCTCATGGCCTCTAGATGAAAATTGAATTTGGCCAAATGTAGGATCTACGAGTGGAATGTCCCAAGCCACATCAAATATCAAGTTTCCATAATTTTTGGCTTTCCCATCATCACGACCTGGAACCACTTAAAATATTTGGGAATGACAATCTTCCTAAACTCTTGTGGTTATACGGCTTGGCAGGAGGTAATTGGAAAATTTGTCGCAAGAATACAAAGCTGGGAAGTTCGTTGGTTGAATCCTACTGGGAAATCAATACTTCTCTAATTTGTACTTTCATCACTCTTTATTTTTCAGTATTCTATTCTTTTATCCCCAAAATGCACTCTAGAAAAAATCTCTAGGGTGCTTCAGAGTTTCCTTTGGGCTGGAGGGAAATTAAACACCAAAAAATTCCATCTTTTGAATTGGAAACAAGACTTTCAACCCCTCAACAAAGGTGGACTTTCTATTAGGGATACAATCCTAATGAACACTTCTTCAAGAAAAAAACTTGCTTGGCTTTTAATCACTGGAAATGTAGACTAGTGGAAACCAACTCTATTAGACAAATATTTCAACTCCTCAAGGTTGCATTGTCTTGATGGCCCCACAGCCCCTCTTCCTGGTTCTTCAATTTTGTGACTCTTAAAAAATCCCTCCCCTCTTATCAAATCAAAGGTCTCATGGGCCCCGAGAAATAAAGCACATATAAATGTTTGGAATGATCGTATCTTGAATCCTGAACCCCTGAATAGTCTAGTTTCTCTCCACCCTCTAAAAGAGTGGTGTTAATCATAAGACCTCTTCCTTCTCAAGGATTTTTTCCAATGGAATTCTGATGGGGACTGGACAAATTGGAAACCGCCAAACACCCCTTAACATCTTAGTCCTTTACTCTCCACCTTCTTCAACAACCTTTCCACATGCGCTCCCTCCCATCTTTCCTTATCTGACTCCCGTAGCTGGGGTGCAATTTTTTTTTCTGTCAAAGTCGGCTATACGTTCTTACTATCTGAAATCCAGGGACCCCCGTTTGGTCCGTCGCTACATAAAGTAAACATTTTTTGTTGGTTTTTAGTTCATGGAAAAATTCTAACAGCAAAAAACCTTATAAAACATGGAATACAAGGGCCCTCACGCTGACCCTTTTTCCTCTCAGCATCCGATTCCATTTCCAATCTCTTCCCAGACTGCCCCTTCTCTTCCCAATTATGGAATCTCATTTACCTCCCTCTCTCTTGCCCCCCCCCCCATCCTGAGAACTGGAATGACCTTTTCATCTCTTGGAAACAAAGATATGTTGGCAGCTTCAAAAATAGGAAACAATTCACTCTCCTTTGGAGACAAGTCCCCAAATTTTTCTATTGGGAAATCTAGCTTGCTCATAATACAACCATTTTTCATGAAAAGCTTCCCCCTTTACATAGCATTTTTTCTAAAGTATGTGGTTTAGTCCCTGAATTCTTCATGACCAAAGAAATCAGATATGACATGGAAGGCACTTTGGAATAGAGTGAAGAAGATTGGATCAAATACATTATAGGATACTTTTCCACACCCCTCTCTTTTACCCCACAACGAGAAATCAAAAGACAAGACTAGAAACTTTGTCTCAACAATAATGAATTTCCTCGATTGAAAATACAACAACACACTTCACTTTTATTCTTTGATGGAGCTACAGTAGGTAATCCAGGGGTGGCAGGTTTGGGGGGAGTCATCTTTAACTCCGATGGACAAAAGATTACATATTTTTCCCGGGTTTGGAAAAAAACACTAATAATAGAGAAGAAACTCTAGAAGTGTACATGGGTCTCCAAATTGCACACTCAAGAAGCATCCAATCCATCATGGTGATAGGAGACTCTGAAATAGTGATAAGGGAACTCCTTGGACTTTCAACCTCTGCCACTTATCCCTCCAATGGTCTTCACACACGAATTAATTCTTTGAAACATATATTTCTCAGAATCCATTACTTTTACATCCTACGTTCTGAGAATACATAAGTTGATCGCTTAGCCAAATAAACAAAATCCTTAGAACAAGGCCAACTCTTTATTAATCAAATTTCCTCGCATGCCTGGCTCCCTTAACATCCATCAATTTCGTCGTCTCCCCTCCACAATATTGGTCCTAGTATTTTTTAAATCTAACTTAGATATACCCTCTCCCTCTTCTCTCCTACCCCCCGAAAAACCCTTCCTCATCCTCCCTTCCCTCTTCCCCCCCTCTCTCCCCTCCCTACCATGCCCCCCCCTCGCGGGACCCCTCCTGGCCCCCAAGCTCATTTGGTCCCCCCCTCTTGGCATGCAACTCCTTCCCCCTGACCATGTGTCCCCCTTCCTCCTCCATGTTCCACCCCCTCAACTTCATGTCCTCCGTTTTAAACTCATGACACTTCACTTGTACACTATGACACCCTTCCTTACTCCAATGGTGTCACCTCCCTTGCTCATCCCTATGCGTACTCTAGTTAGCTTGTGGGTAGTTTTTGTTCCCTCTTCCATCAAGTGTACGTCATTACTTCCTCCCTCAAAATTATGGATTACTCTACTTTCTCTCAGCGCGACTACAACGAACAAGGAGCTCCACTTGGATTACAATTTTCTTTCTTACCCTTCTTTTCTCGTATGCATTTTTCACTTCAACAACAATTTTCAGACCATCCCAATTATGTTCCATCCCGCCAACATGTGGCGAAGATCCAGAGGTCCATTCTCTTGCCCCACATGCGTCTCGGAGGAACTGAGGGAGAAATTCCTCTCATTGCGTGTGGATGTCAGATGTGCAGAAGAGCGAATAGACTCTAGGCTAAGAGAATTTCAACGTAAAAACCAGGGGTTGCGAGATGAATTGGCTAATTTGTAGGCTCAACTGCACCAACAAGAACTTCGGCACAATCAAGAACTTGCAATTGCACTTCGAGGAATCAATATAAATACAAGAAAAATTGGAGCAGTTTCACAAGAACTAGAAAATTTTTTAAATCATCCTGAGCAACCGGTGAATCCCAATGACTCATTTGGGTGAAGGCTCCCTTCAACCTTCCATTCGACTGCAAGCAATGAACACCCCTTGGTTCCTCCTACGCCAGCGCTAGTTGCAATATGGCTGAACCCAGCTAAAGGAATTAATCATCCAGAGGCGAATCGAGCGACTCATCCAATAGACCCTTAGGAGGATCCAACATTTTTCCAAAATCACTAGTCAAGTTTTTCAATGAATTGGAAATTTTTGTTAATTTTGCACATTTTTGTAGCCATTTTCACATGGAAAAATAAAAGTTCCTTTTGGACTGGTTTTACCAGCATCTTTAGTATTCAACAGATAGTTAGCTTTTTAGGAGAAGATTAGAGATTCCACTACTCTGCAATATTTATCTTCTGGAAAATTTTATTATTTTTTAATATATAAAATCCCAACAATTTCTGTTAAAAAAAAAATGGAAGATTATAGCAAGACCAAAGAAGAAGTCTGGATTTATTATGGACCAAACATCCCAAATAAAAAAATATATATAAGAAACAAGTAATTCTATGCCTTCGGAAAGATAGAGAGTGGATCAATAAGGAGCCTCTTGAAGGGAAATATCCTTTCCAACATGTCAAATGCAGAATATGAGACAATTCTTAAAACTAGTTCTTCTTGGTATATATGGGAGATAAAGGGTGCAATTACAATTAAAAGGTCTAGACAACCAATGATGACAAAAATACTATAACAATAGCAACTTAATGTGCCATGAATTAAGGCTTACCATGCCTTGTCCATTCAAATTAGCATTTCCCTCAATGCTTGATTAGTTGTGGATGATTTTGCATGAGTAACTCATCTTCCCATGTCACATATTCTACTAGCAGTTCCTTCCACATGACGAGGTAGTTGATAATAGCTCAATTAATTAGTTTCTTTATCCTTATTTCAATTAATATTTTATGTTCTCACATTATTTTTCCATATTTGTCAAACTTTAGAAAGATAAACTCAAAGAGGATCTTGTAACCGATTACCTTTTTAAAGAAAGAAACATGGAATATTAAATGTACAAGTGAAGATGGAGAGAACTCCAATTTGTAAGCTATACTACTTGTTGGGAGGCCTTTTAGACCCTTCTATAAGTGGTCATATACTATAAATTGGCATAAGATAATATATTAATACATGTAATAAAGTAACTAAATGCAAGTAAAGGACAAATGCAACCTAATGAATGATTAGTTGGAGAAGGTATATCAGCTCCAATCATTTTCATTTTCATATTGTATAAATACTCATAAAAAGGAA
>ML873491.1:8644-19278 GCA_009831015.1 Picea engelmannii | reverse complement strand
TGATGTTATTCGACACTGAAGACACAATCATCACATTTGAATATTTTCCTTCTTTTTACTGCAAGATATAAATAGTTTTGATAAATTAGAATTTGAATATTGTCATAACACTCTTCCTTTTGGTTAAATAGATCAATGTTTATTCTTTGCAAAATAGAAATAGTTACGAGTTATTTTTAAGAATAGAGTTCACTTGTCAAAATAGTTTTGATAGAGTAGTTGTTTACTTGCTTAATTACTTGTTCACTCAGAGATTGATGTTGCTTATTTAAAGATATATTGAATAGATTAACTAGCTTTGAAATAGATCACTTGTATTTTCTTATTTAGAGATAGTTTAAACAGTCCATAGCTCATTGTTTAAGGTTACTTATGGCAATTAGTTTATAATTCTAGAATTGATTGAAGATCATTAACTAGAGGTTTCTTTACGTAGAATTTTTTGTTTAACTAGATTTGAAAAGTCATCTCTTTAGAAAGTAGAATTGTAAATTGGATAGAGTATTGATCCCTAGGGTAGACCATCTCCTTAGCTAGACAATCCTTCCATTAGCATTTCTTCCTTGTCTCATACAGTGCCACAACTCTAAGTTTACTTACCCCGAGTTGAAAATTTAATTGAGGGAATTAGTACATATAGAATACCCATCACAGTGTAAGTGTGAAAGGAAGGTGGACAGAAGGAAAAGGCGTGCAACCTTAGATTCAACACACACTGGATTAGTGCACAATTTTGGAGGACAAAGAAGCCTTTTGTATATAAAATATGTTGTAATGCGCACCTCTGTAACTGCGTGAGGGTGGTGCACTGAAAGAAGAGTGTGGACAGCCCATAATTTCCACGTGCACTGGTATAGTGCACAAACTTTATGTTTTTGAGGCTGGTGAGCCTAGATTGAAAATATTAGTACTTATGTACTGAGAGTGTAAATGTAATCACACGAAAATTTAATGAAAATACATCCTTGTGGAAGGCCCACCACATAAAAGAGAATGGGGGGCTTAAACTCCAATAACTGAGGTTAAGGGGGTTGGGTTAAAGGGGCTTAAACCCAAAAAAGAATATTATATTATTTTTTCTTAAAAAGTGTAAAGTAAGGATATATTATTATATCCTAAGTCATAAGGACATGATAAGTGGATGAAATAAGTTCTCAACATTACAAGTGTCAAGTTGGGAACATGTTGTGGACTGAAGGAAATTCTTAATGTGACAAGTGTCAATTTGGGAACATGCAGTCAAATAGTTTGGACTTAATCCATTCTGATATATTTTCCATCTATCATAATTCGATCAGCAGGAGCAGGGAGGAGTGGTCGACTATTCTGTGATCGAACCGACTGTTCTATAATAGAACTGAATCGTGAGATGAACCCGAGGGTTTTAGTCATGAACCTGACTATTACTGGGATGAGTAATTATGTTGATTATTGTTGTAGATACATGTACATGAATTATCTTGGAGAGATAGACTAAAGAGGTGGGTTGTCAGGCCCATGGGTTATTAAACTGAAAAGGCAGGTTGTTAGGCCCATGGGTTATTGGAATGAAGAGACGGGTTGTCAAGCCTGTGGGATTTTGCATTCTCTCTAGGTGAGAGAATTGCAGGGAATTATTTCCCAAGGTGCCAAACTGCAACGACATGGCTCTAAGACTTCATGTTTGACCTATTGTTGAAGTCCTGGAAGGGAAGTGGGGAAGCTGAAGGAATGTTGAGAAGAGAAGGGGCACACTTCCTGAGATGGGATAGGAATGTGTGGAATGAGAGACTGTAGGTTGTTAGTATGTATTGGCATATATGACATACTTTCTTGTAATTGAGTCACCTATGACTGAGTTACTTGTGATAGAGTTCATGTTGAGTGAGATACCTTAGAATGGTTGGGAACCCTTGCCCAAGTGGATTTTAGCCCTAGATCGAGGGTGAACCAGTATTGATATTTATGAACAATGTGGTTTAAGGATGGGAGGAACGTGGAAGGTATGCATGTAGTTGGTGTCATTTATTCAAAGATGAGTGCCAATTTGTGTGTTTAATCATGTTTGTAGTAATTATTATGTATCTTCTTTCATGGGTTTAATTCTATTATGATTATGTATTATTATGTTCTAAGTATGTATATAATCATGTGTTGCAGAGTAATTATATGTTTTAATTAGTGACATAGTTATATCAGAGCGATTTCGATTGAATTTTTGGTAAATTGGTATCAAAGTTGATGACAAGAGAAATTTTTTAAGTGGCATTTCCCAGTGGGAGAATGGGGGTGTTGCAAATTGGTATCAGAGCCTGGTTTTCAACACTGAGCCTGGATGGACATAGTTAACATCATTTTAAATCCATTTTCATAATGAATTTAATTTGGGAGTGGTTGAATTTTTAGTTACAGTGCGTTCATAATGAAAATTGGAAGCAATTGAAGGGAAGTGGGTAAAAACCTCAATTTTTGTTGTTAAATTCATGAAGAATTTGGGGAAATTTAGTTAAGTGATGGGATATCCTTAATTCCAATCTCTATTTAATAAAATTCATACATTAATTGATCAAAATTGAAGTTACATAGAAACCGCAACATATTGAGCGGAATTGTTGGATTAAGATTCACAATTCGTGAAGGAATTTGGAAAAATTCTTACCAGAAATGCCGACCAGTGGCACACACAAGAATTGTTGTTGCATAGGTTGAATTTGGATGTATTGGTGTGAAATTGAACAAATTTCATAGTTGTAGAAAATCAATGATGGAAATTGGGTGACCATGGAACAAAATCCTCAATTTCTGCATCAAAATCTATGAAAAATCAGTTAAGTGGTCGAAATTGTGGTGCACTCTAAGTAGTAGTGTTGTGCAGGAGTACACACTAAGAATTTGTGTTGCACAGAAGTTAAAGGGTGCATAGGATATGTACACTAATTTTTTTCACTACACCGTGTATAACATGTGGCGTGCACAAAATATAGGTGCACGATAAAGCATGTTGAATATTGACATTGTAGGGTGTGCACTTGAAGTTTGGCGCATGGTATGAACACATTAAAACCTCGACATTGTGTAGTGCAATGCTTGCAATAAACACAACGGTGTACTATTGGTGTGTGTCACAAAATTTGTGCTTTGTAAATATTGGCACGCAAAAAAATAATGGTGCACAAGAAGAATATTGGCACACAATATGAGCACACTAAACCTTGGCGTGGTGTGGTGTAGTACCGGCAATGCACGCAAAGTATTGATGCATGACATGAAAAGTGTGTTCAATAAATATTGATGCACGACAAAAAAATTATGCATATTAGTTATTGGCACGCAGTACATGTGCTACATGTTTAGCATTGTGTGCATAAACCCACACATGTTAAATATGAAGTTATAATTGATAAGTACACGTGGAGTTGATTGGGAAGTTAACTTCACAAGAAATCGAAAGAAGGAATTATGATACTGTATGAAAAAAAAGAACTGTATATCATTTCATGATTTTGTTAAATTGTTTAGCCTAACAATTTTGTTGGTTGTGCATTTTGTAGAGTTAACAACAATTAGATCTTAATAGGATCAATGTAAGTTTAGAATCATGGAATATGTGTAGGGGGTTTTCATCCATGAAGAAGAGATCAAAGGAATGTATGTTCATATGGGTAATGAAGGTACAAATTCAAATGGACATGGAGAAGGTAAGGAAGAAAGCATGAACTTGGTAGAATCCATAAAATGTTTTCAAAGGGATGTCCTGAGTCATAAAGCTAATAATGAGAGTCTTATGAAATCCAAGGCGCAACAAGAAGAATTCAACATTAAGTTGATGCAGATCTTAGACATAATAGAAAAGAAGATGGATAAGGAAACTGAGTCAAGCAGATTAGGGAACCATAAGGCTCATGATAAGAGGGGAAGAACAACGTGCAACAGAATTGATGGAAAACATCACCATCACTCTCCAAGGCATTCAACTAGGAGAGAGCACAACAATTGAAGTTCATCTCTTGTCAGGAAACCTAAGAAGAGGTCTAGGGTGGATGAGCTACAGGGGGGAATGAACAAAATCAAGCCTCCTACTTTTGATGGTGAATATAAGAAGGATGAAGATACAGAGACTTGGTTGCTAAATATGAGAAAGTATTTTCAATTGCATAACTACTCTTAACTAACAAAAGGTAGAATTTCTATTCATTAGCTCAAGGGAAAGACATCAATGTGGTGGGACCAATATGTGTAGGTGCAACACATTGATGAGAAGAAGGTGACTTGGAGATAATTCAAGAGGTATTTTCAAAGGAAATACTTGACTAAGATATACTATGACAAGAAAATGAAGAAATTATTTGAACTCAAGCTTGGGAGTATGAAAGAAGGTTTTTAGAACTGTTGAAATATGTTTCCTTCATCAAGGATGAGCAAGTTAAGATTCAAAGATATTTGAGTTGGATGCCATCATTTATCAGTGACAAAATACAATTTGATGACCCAAAATCATTAGAGGAAACAATAAGAAGGGATAAGTGCCTTTATGAGAAGAAAAAAGGGAAAGCATCTTACCAAAAAGCTTGGGAAGATAGAAAATCAATATGGAACAGAGGAAGAAGGGGACTAAGCCATCGTTCTTCAGAAATAACTACCATGAACAACTAAATTCTAAAGAATCCAAAATGGCAGATTCATTAAGGAAAAGGCCAAGGAAACCACCTATTCAATGTTGGGGTTGTAAGGGAGATCATATGTATAGAGATTTCCCTCACATAAGTGAAAAAGTGAGGACTGTTCACAATGCACAACAAGTTGAAACAATGGAGGACATGAGAAAAAGTGTACCTGAGATCTATGCAGCCTTGGACAACAAGCAAGTTGAGTTTCAATCACGCATTATTGAAGTAGAAGGTAAGATCAATAATCATCTCATTTTTATTTTAATTGATTCAGGAGCTAGTCATAGTTATCTAGATCCTAATATGGTGGAAATATTCCAATTCCCAAGAAGAAACCTTGGAAAACCTTGGATGGTGCAGCTAGCTATAGGAGCTAACATCAATATTAATGAAATGGTTAAGGAATCTCCAATGAACATGAATGGACTGAACACCATCGCAAATATGAACATAACACCTTTAGGTTCCTATGATTTCCTAATTGGTATGGATTGGTTGGATCAACATCATGTTGTCCTAGACTATTATAATAAATAATTTAATTGCTTGGATGAGGAAGGAAACTTAAGGACAGTACAAGGAATTCCCATAGTAGTACCTGTCATAGAATTTTCAGCCTTGGAGCTGAAGAAGAGTTATAGAAAAGGATGTCAATTTTTTTCCATGCAGATGAAACAAACACCTAAACATAAGGTGTCAAATATTTAAGACTGCGCAATCATGAAGGAGTTTGAAGATGTATTCAAGGAAATACTAGGATTTCCACCCAAACGAGATATTGATTTCTCTTTCAATCTGATGCCTGGAGCAACTCCAATATCTAAGACTCCTTACAGGATGAGTATACTTGAGTTGAAGGAATTACAAATGTAGCTTGGAAATATTTTGAAGAAGGGGTATGTACGCCCAAGTGTGTCACCTTTTGGGGGGGACAATATTGTTTGTTAAGAAAAAGGATGGAACATTGAGACTTTGTATTGACTTCAGGAAGTTGAACAATGTAACTATGAAGAACGCGTATCCTTTGCCAAGGATAGATGACCTTTTTTATCAATTGAAAGATGCAAAAATAGTCTCCAAGATTGATATCATATCATGCTATTATAATGTAATAATTAAATATATGGCCATTATGAGTTCATAGTGGTTACATTTGGGTTAACAAATGCATCAGTTGCCTTCATGTGTCTCATGAATGGTGTATTTATGAATTACTTGGATACGTTTGTCATTGTCTTATTGGATGAAATTTTGATATATTTTAAGTATGAAGAAGAACATGAGAAACACTTGAGAATGGTGTTACAGGTTTTGAGGGAGCATCAGTTGTATGCCAAATTGAGCAAGTGCTCATTTTACCAAAAGAAAATCCATTATTTTGGCCATATCATCTCCAAGGAGGGGATAACAGTTGATACAAAAAATATAAATGCCATTGAAGGATGGACAACACCAAGGAATGTATCAAAGGTGAGATCATTCATGGGACTTGTAGGTTACTATAGAAGATTCATTGAGGGATTCTCACGAATTTCACATCCAATCACTTATTTGCAGAAGAAGTGTGTGAAGTTTTTGTGGACATAAGATTGTGAAAGAAGTTTCCAACATTTGAAGCATTTATTAACAAGTGCTCCAATATTGAGGATTGTTGATTGAAATGAAGACTTCATTGTATGCATTGGTGCATGTAAAGAAGGAGTGGGTGGAGTCCTTAGTCAAAATGGGTATGTGGTATGATATGAATCAAGGAAGTTGAAAGAACATGAAAGACACTATGAAACTCATGATCTGGAGTTGGCAGCCATAGTGCATGCCTTGAATATGTGGAGGCACTACCTCATGGGGAAAATATTCGAGTTGAGGAGAGACCATAGTGGTCTAAAATACTTGATTGGACAACCAACTCTGAATGCCAGCCAAAGCAGATGGTTAGATTTCATTAGTGAATATGACTTTGGCATAAAGCATATCAAAGGTAAAGAGAACAAGGTGGTTTATGCACTCAACAGGAGGGTGCATGAGATGCATGCTACAACCATTAGCATGTGTCAATCAGACTTGAAGGATAAAATTCTAGAAGTTGGAAAATCAGATCAGAAATACATGGAGTTAAGGGAAAAACTTTAGCAAGGTAATTTACAGCAAAAAGTTGAAGACTATAAGATGAAAAATGATGAAATTCTTAGATACAGGGGAATAATTTATGTGCCAAATTCATGAGTAAAGAATATGATATTTGGAGAAATGCATAATGTACCTTATGTTGGACACCCAAGTTACCAAAAAACTATTGCAGCTATCAAGAACCAATATTATTGGTCATGACTGAAGAAATAAATTGTTGATTTCATTGCCAAGTGTTTGGCATGTCAAAAGGTCAAGGCTGAGCATAGAAATCCAAATAGATTGTTACATCTGTTTCTCATTCCTAAGTGGAAGTGGGAAGTGGTAACAATGGATTTTATTACTAAACTACCAATAACTAACAAGCAACATGATTCTGTCATGGTGGTGGTAGACAAGCTTACCAAAGATGCCCATTTTATTCGAGTAAAGCTTTCTCACAAGGAGGATAACATAGTTGATATTTATTTGAGAGAAATATATCGGTTACATGGAATTCATAAGACAATTGTGTCTGAAAAAGATCCAAAATTTACCTCAAATTTTTGGAAAGGATTGTTCAAAGGATTTGGAAAAAATCTGCATTTTAGCACAACTTATCATTCAGAGTCAGATGGGCAGACAAAAAGGGTGAATCGGGTAATAGAAGATATGATAAGGATGTATGTGATGGATAAACCATCCAAATGGGAGGATTATTAACACTTGGTATAATTTTCTTACGACAATGTGTACCAAGCATCCTTGAAGATGATCCCATTTGAGGAACTCTATGGCAGAAAAATGAAACACACCAATCTATTGGTCCAATCCAATAGACCTGCAGTAGTTGGGCCATAACTACTCAGGGAAATGGAAGAACAGATGATGGAGATAAAGTAGAATTTAAAGGCCACATAGGACAAGAAGAAAATTTATGCCGATAAAGGAAAAACTCACAGGGAATTTAATGTGGGTGATCATGTGTCCCTGAAAGTAAAGGCTAACAAAAGTTCCCTTAAGTTGGGAAATTGTTCAAAGTTGGCAGCATGTTTTTTTGGTCCATTTGAAATTCTGGAAAGGATTGGGCTTGTGGCATATATGCTTGCCTTTCCTACATCAATGCATATTCATAATGTATTCCATGTATAATTACTTAAAAAGTATGTTCCTAATACTAATCATGTCATTGATTGGAATGTGATTCAGGTGGAGAAAGAAGGTGATTTTCAAGTGAATCCGGTGTGCATATTGGATCAGAAGATCAAGAAGCTTCAGAATTGATCCATATAGCTAGTAAAGGTCCAATGGACCTAGTACAACGCTGATGATGCAACTTGGGAGCATGAGGATGCTATGTGTCATAATACCCGCATCAATTTTAGAACTTTTGAAATTTTGATTGTACATATATATATACTACACTGAGGATAGTGCATAAATAAGGGGGAGGGGATTGCAATAACCCTAGGTTGGAACCCAAAATTGTACATATAAATGTAACAATACTTTACATATAAGCTGGTGAGTTGATGGAACAAATTTGTTGGTTTGGTTCTACACGCATTAACTTAGTGCAAGAGAATATCACACCAAAAGAGTGCGCGTAGTTGTAAAATGATACTACGTGCAGTATAATGTTTTGGCACATGCCTATGTAAGTACACAGGAATGGCGCACTGAAAGTGAAACAACTTAATGTATCCAACCTAAGTGTGAAAGGAAGGCACACAAAAAGAAAAGGCGTGCAACCCAAGATTCAACATGCACTGGCTTAGTGCGTAGGTTTTGGAGGCCAAAGTAGCCTTTTGAATATGCAATATGTTGTAATGTGCATCTATGCAAGTGTGTGAGGGTGGCACACTGAAAGAAAGTGTGCGTAGCCCAGAAGTTTCACGCACACTAGTATAGTGTGTGAAATTTATGTTTTTGAGGCTGGTGAGCTTGGATGCAAAAGATCATTACTTTCGTACTGAGAGTGTAAATGTAATCACATGCAAATTTAATGAAAATATATCTCTGCGGTAGACCGACCACGTAAAAGAGAATGGGGGGCTTAAAATCCAATAGCTAAGGTTAGGGGCATTGGGTTAAAGGTTGTTAAACCCAAAAATGAATATTATATTAATATTTATTAAAAATTGTAAAGTAAGGATATATTATTATATTTTAAGTCCTAAGGAGGGGACAAGTGGATGAAATCAGTTCTCAACACGACAAGTGTCAAGTTAGGAACATGTTGTGGAATGAAGGCAGTTCTCAACGTGACAAGTGTCAAGTTGGGAACATGTATTCAAATAGTTTGGAATTAGTCCATTCTGGTATCTTTTGCATCTATCATCATTCAATCAACATGAGTGGGGAGGAGCAACCGATTGTTCTGTGATCGAACCGATTGTTTTGTAATAGAACTAAATCGTGAGTTGAACCCAAGGGTTTCTATCATGAAATCGATTATTAATGGGACAAGTAATTATGATTATTACTATCACAGATACCTGCACACGACTTAACTTGGAGAGATATATTGAAGAGGCGAGTTGTTAGGCCCGTGGGTTATTAAACTGAAGAGGTGGGTTGTCAGGCCCGTGGGTTATTGGATTGAAGAGGTGGGTTTTCAAGCCTGTGGGATTTTTCATTCTCTCCAGGTGAGAGAATTGTAGGGAATTATTTCTTGAGGTGCCAAACTGTAGCGACAGGGCTTTGAGACTTCCTGTCCGACCTATTATTGAATCCCTGGAAGGGAAGTGGGGCAGCCGAAGGACTATTGAGCATATAAGGGGCACACTTCCTAGGGTGGGACAAGCATGAGGGGAATGAGAGACTTTAGGTTGTCAGTGTGTATTGGAATCTGTGATAGACTTTCTTGTAATTGAGTCACTTGTGACTGAGTTACCTACGACAGAGTTCTTGTTGAGTGAGATAACTTAGCTTGGTTGAGAACCCTTACCCAAGTGGAGTTTAGCCCCAGTTCGGGGGTGACCCATTGTTGATATTTATGAACATTGTGGTCTAAGTCTAGAAGGAACATGGAAGGTTTGCACGCAATTGGTGTCATTTATTCAAAGATGAGTGCCAATTGTGTGTTTAATCATGTTTGCAGTAATTATTATGCATATGTTTTCATGGGTTTAATTATGTTATGATTGTGTATAATTTTTTTTTAAGTATGTATATAATCATGTGTTGTAGAGTAATTATATGTTTTAATTAGTGACATAGTTATATCAGAGCAATTTCGACTGAATTGTTGATAAATTGGTATCAAATTTGATGACAAGAGAATGTTTTTAAGTGGAATTTCCTAGTGGGAGAATGGGAGTGTTACAGATGACCTCATAAATTCTCACGTTATATGGCATTGATGAGTCGGATCATTGATTACGAACCTTCCAATTATGAGGAGGCAACATGACATCAAGTTTGGATAGATGCCATGATGGAGGAATACTATTCCATCATGAAGAATGATGGTTGGGAGATTGTAATGATACATGAGGGGAAGTCATTATTGGCTTCCAAATGAATCTACAAGATTAAGCATGCAACAAACAACGACATCAAAAATTACAAAACAAGTTTCGTGGCAAGAGGGTTCTCCTAGAAAGAGGGAGTGGACTATGAGGAAACGTTTTCTCTAGTTTCCATGTACACTTCCATCGTGACCATTATTTCCATTGCAATAGTCATGGATTTGGATATTACACCAAATGGATATAAATATTGCATTCCTCAATGGTGTGATTGAGGAGGAAGTGTACATAAAACAACCTCAAGGCTTTGAGGTACATGGGAGGGAGTATCATCTTTGCAAGCTAAAGAAGGCCTTATATGGACTCAAGCAAGCACCCAAGTCATGGTAGTCTAGGATTGATGGATACT
>ML873489.1:8035-19279 GCA_009831015.1 Picea engelmannii | reverse complement strand
CCTCCCAAGGCTGACTAGTGACTCTTCCAAGAGGCAAAATTCGAATTTGCTGAGGTGGCAGAATACCCTGTTTTTTAGTTCAAATGAAATTGCCCATATACCTTTGAAATCGTTCTTTTCTTCATCATATATCAAAAATGAAGGCTGGAGTGAGTGGGATAATTCATAAAACATGCATTGGAAAAGGTTTCATCTCATTATGCTTCAAAAATTCCTGATCTGGGCGAAATTTTGAAAATTCTGGTTAAAACAGGCTTTCGGTGGTTGACTGGAACAGTTCCTGGGTAATTTAACCATCGAAAGTCAGAATTTTCAGAAAAACTACCTTTGGGAAAAATCAATTTTCTCAGCCATGGAATATCCGTTTCGCACGTTCCAATAGTCGATCGACATCTACAGATCGTAAGATTTCCAATGGTACAATCATATTTGGATTTGGATCTAGGGAAGCTAGTCAAAATTTCCCTACAAGATTAGGCATATTTCCTTCAAAAATGTTGGTGCGTTTTTGGTAGTTAACACGGACCTCAAGATATGAGCTTGTGAAGTTGAGCTGTCACGCAGAGCAATTTAAAAAATGAAGCGGACTGATATTTTAATTTATGAGAAAAAATTATCAACTTTCAACACTTGAAACCTATACCACCATCTTCTACGTTGAAATACCTTTCCAATGGTATAAATTTTGTGTGATTCCGACACCCAGAGCTCAAGTTATGGCCTCCGCAAGATCAACACTCAGCCACTGTCGATCAAAATTGATGGGCAAATGTGGGCCCTTTGATGAATTTCGTGCTTCCCTTCATAAATTCGAATTTTTGGTTTGAAAGTCTATCCCACATGCATTGGGATATTATATTCTTCATGATATATAAAACTAAGTGTTTGATACACTTAGCAAGAAACACAAGAAGAGAAGGAACTATGGATCTTCGAGGATTCAACCCTTTGAAAATTGTTGAATATAATAATATTTTTGTATTCCCAGACAACCACCAATCTTCCCGGTCATCAATGATGAGTTACCCAACCAAATATTTCCACATGTCATCACTCGGTAGGCCAACAATATTCCCATAAGAAACTGCCATATGTCATCCAATAAAATCACGCCATGTGTCACTTTTTGTATGTTGTCATGTGTCTCTATTAATTAGTTGTCATGTGGCACCATCCATTAACTGTCATGTGTATGTATCTCATTGGTTAATAAAGTGCCATGTGTCACTTGGATATGTTCCTCAAAGAACCTAGGATAGGAAAAATATTATTAAATAATATGGCAGGTTCGTGGGTTTAGGTCAATGCAGAGGTAGGTGAGGAAGTCACCCGCGGTAATACATAGTAAGAAATGAGTGTGAAAATTTCTGAGTGTAGGTGAAGTGGAGAGGAGAAGTAAATAGTAGTAAAAAGAAGTTGTAAATTGTTCTAAGACTTGAGAATCAGTCACACAGATTTGCATATAACATATGAAATAAATATCATCAACCCTCACCAACCCGTGAACCCAACCCTCACCAACCCGTGAACACATTATGACTGTGGTGGACGTCAAAGTTCATTGTGAGGGTAGCGGAGATAACACATACTCTTAATAAATATCACCAACCCATGAACCCGCGGTAAGCCATAGTAAATAAGACTAAATCTGGAAAGTATATAATGGGTCACATGAAAGAAATATGGAAAATGTAAAAAATGAAAATAAATATATGGAAAATAAAGGAACTAAGTGAAATTTGGGAAAGGAAAAAGGGAAAAGGAAAGAAATGGAAAAATGGGATAAAGAAATATGGAAAGGAAAATAAAAAGAAATGGGAAAATAAAGGAAAAGGGAAATGAATGTGAATGTGGAAAGGAATAAAGGAAAATCGTTAGGTGTGGAAAATGGTAAGGGGAATATGAAAGTAATGAGACAATGGGAAAAATGACTAAGTATAAAATGAGAGAATGAATAGAGGTGAAGGGAATGGAGAGGAGAGAACGTGTCACTTAGAACATCTTTCATATTTCTTCTTGTAATACCTCCATTGGACTTATGGATAGGAGTATGCATATCTTGGTCATGGAGACTCCGATTTTGATTCCAGGAAATGGATGGCGAAGCTGATACGGAGGGCTATGCAATGAACATATAATAGTTCAAAAATATTCATCTTCCAATATCATTTTTTTTTTTATTCCAGGAGCGGGAACATATAGGTGACCAAATTTTGGAAAACAAGAGGTTCGGGAGGATTCAGAATGTCCATAGAGGTCCATAATGGTTCATAAATTATCAAAATTCAAGTGTACCAAATGATCTCAGAAACACCAACAATGCGTAGATCTTGGTGATAAATTTCCAATGGTGCAAAAATCACCTCAAACATAGTTAGTATGCAGAAGTTATGAGCGGTTAAAGTTCCAGTCAAACCTCACAAAAGGTTAAAGGGAAAATTAAAAAGGGTGACATGTGTCACCACTGCAAGGGTGACACGTGGTACATGACGGTAAAACTGAACGGGTGATGTGGCATATCCATTTGGCAAGTTATTGGTCAAACCGTACATTCAAGTGGACAAATCACATGTGGCAAGAATGAGCCAATGAGAAGTCGCCACATGGAGACCTCCCATTGGCCTTTAAAGTCATGGTTTATTAAAATCTTTGGGAGTCAATGGGGGTCGAATCGGTGACCTCCCAAAGCCTTAAACAAACCTCTATTGCCAATGCACCATGCCTATGAGACTTAACCATATACATTTTAAAAGTTGTTTAAAGTTGTTGAAAGTTTCATTTAGGGGGAGAAAGGGGTCGAGGGCTAAGCCCCCATCCCCTGTCTTATGTATTAACTATGTAACCAACACCTAATCCGTGGAAGGGATAGCAGAATGGTTGACGAGTATAACCATATATTATATGGTTATAACAATATATAACCATACCAAATAAAATGATGGGAATATATGGTGGTCAGTGGGGCTCAAACCCCCGACTTTCCATATATAAACCAATTATTTAACCAATCCGCCTAAAGTGCGGGTTTGGTTATGAACCCGCCAAATTTATATTTAATGAAAACCGTGGAATCCAGAGGTAAGTTAAGGGCCCATGCTTTATTCAATGATGCACGGACCGAGGTTTATACACATTAAATTATGCATATATTGTCTCGAAGTGCATGCCCAAGGGTACAGAGTTTGAGATACACTGTAAAGTGTATTGAGATATCCTTTAATGTAATTTCGATAACTTTATATGCATTTTGCACGATTTTTCACAAGGAATCCAATGGTGCACTTCATTTATGCATTTGAGCATCGTAAAAAGGTCATTGTAAAACACAATAATTTGAGCATTAATAAAGAAGGTCTCTATTGGAAGTGGACCTAGAGAGGTAGCCCAAATTGGGTGAAATTCATTATCCAACTTTTGTATGTGATTTCATTATTGTTGTTCATTTCAAGCTCAATTATTTTGCAATTTATTTATCATTAAAGTGTATATGGTTAGATAAGTATTTCACATGTAATTTTGCAATCAGTCAAGCGATCATTATTATTTCGAAGATCAAGTAGATGTTTATGTGTATTTTAAAATAATCAACATGTAAGTATTTTTTGAATCAACTTATTTCAGCCCACTTTTTGTGGTATCCTTTCAACCACTCCCTTGTGACTATGTCAAAATTTTCATTATGGACAATTGTACTACTACCAAATTTTAAAATCTCTCATTTATCAGTAACTTATATATCGTCATCATTGAATGCATTTTCTCTATCTTTTTCTAATGAAATAGATCTTTGTCTCCATTCATCAACATCTCTGTGCTTTGAACTCAAACATTAATATGTGTGTCATAGAATGAATAAGTGCTATGAAAGATGTAGTATATTGAATTCAATAATATTCTAAATTTCTCTTAAAAATGTAGGATAAATTGTACATGGCTAACGTGCTCGGATCTATTGCATCTAAGACCCCTATAACTTTCTCCCCATTGCACCAAATACAACCAATCCATATCTAGTTATGGTCTCTCTCTTTTTTTACGGTCTTTATAAATGTTGATACTTTTTTAATCAAGTTTTTCTTCAACATAAACAAACAACAATAAGTAACGATATAATTATAAATTCAACTCTTTATAAAATGAATACATAATTTTTAGTACTATATAACAATCATAAAGTATGTAATTAGAACTCGTCGGGGTCTTTTGTTGTTGATTCCTTCATCAATTGCATTTTTTTTTTCCTTTTCTTATCTCACATACCTCTCTTTTCCTATGTCTAGCATCATCATCTAAGTAATCTCCACTAGAATCCATATGGCCTATAGATTTATTATAATGACACATTGCTAAGTTATGTACATAAAATCCATGAATAAAATATATGCATAATTTGACATAAGCATTGAAAGTATAATCACATAATACCAAGATAGGTAGAGACATAGAGACTAGCCATCTAGCATTAATATTTAGCCAAGGATTTATTGAAAAACAATTTATTAGCATTTTTTGTTAGCATTGCTTGATCAAATGACTTTGATTCACTACTTGTTGAATGAACATGCTAGAGCAGTAGTTTCAAATCTTTACAAGGCAACCAAAAACAAGTTCATTAAAAATGTTGTATCCATGGTAAGGAGAGAATTTTGGAATGCTTTTCAATCAAAATTTGAATATGAGGTCAAGGAAACCTTGAAGCTCATTTGATTATTCATGCTTGCACCAATATATTCGAGTTAGTTTCTATTGACTTGACACAAAAATACTAGCAAACGTGTTAGTACACAAGTCTGAAAACTAGTAAAAAAATTATTGTACAATAGGTGTTTTGTTATACATGGATTCCTAACTTATCTTACATAGGGGGAATTTTTTCAACCTTTAGACTTTGTTTCCACTAAAACTACACTATGGCATCTCTCCATTCATTATTTTGGGTTGATTTTTTATTTTTTTAATCTTGTGGATTTTCGAGTATGCATTCAATTTATATAAAAGTAATGCAATTAACCAAAGTTCGTGTCCTATGGTCAAAGTTTATGATATATTGTGTAGCTATGGATTTGGTAATTTTGAAATTCAGCATATCTAAGTCATATAAAATTCCATTTTCATTTATCTCCTTATAGTAAGGAGTATAGGCAATTTTCTAGTAGAACTTAGGTAACTTACGTGGCTATAGCAAGATAGGAAGACAAAAGGAAGAAGTGGATGAGGGATAAGAGAAAGAGAAAAGGGAAGAGGGGGAAGAGGAAGAGGGAGAAGGAAAATCAGAGAAGGTGGGGGTGAAGAGGAAGAGGGAGACGATGGGGAAGAAAAAGAGGATGAGAACAATGGAAGAAGAAGGGAGGGTGGAAGGAGAGAGAGAGAGAGAGAGAGAGAGAGAGAGAGAGAGAGAGAGAGAGAGAGAGAGAGAGGATATGAGAAGAGAGGAGGGGGGAACAAAAGAAAAAGAGGAGTGGAAGTGGGGAAGAGGGAGAGGGATAATGAATGGAAGGAGAGGAGGGAGGGAGGAGAAGAAGGGGGCAAGAGTAGGGAGGGAGTGACGAGAATAGAGGAAGAGGAAGGAGAGGAGTGGAGAAGAAAAAGAGGAGGACAAAGAGGGGATAGGAGTGGAGGGAGAGGAAGAGTAAGGAGAGGAGGGAAAGAGGGAGGGAGAAAAAGAGAGGAAGAGGGAGATAATTGGAAAAAGAGGAAATGAAGCCAAAATTCGTCTCTAGAACCCATATTGAAAACCCATAACTAAAACCCAAAAACCAAATTCCATCTTCAAAACCCAAATGGACAGTGATAATGATACACAAATAGGATTTTCTTTGTTTTTATTTTGTTTTTTTTATCATTGTATCGACCTTGCATTGTTTCTACATTGATTCCCACCATGTTGGCATGAAGCATGCATCATTCAACATCGTAAATATGTCATTACCACATCAACTCGCATAGTATTAATGTCATTTTAACATAATTATACATCATATAATATGAAGTTAAAACAAACTAGGTGTTTCCTTTGCTTCATAGTACAATTTTTGGTTTAATTATTAATATAAAAACTATTATTAGTATTACTTTATTACTATTATTAGTATTAGTATCAATATTTAAAAATTATTTTTATTATTCTAATTTAAATATTATTATTGTTATTAATTATAATTTAAAATCCCATTTCCCCTAGACCATGAGACACGCCCATGGTATGGAATCTTTGGCTTAGGACTAGAGCATGACCCTAATTCAAAGGCTTAACATGCCAAGGGTGGGTTTCCTAAACTAAGAAAAGCTTCAAGGAGGGAAATGGATGCCTTATAACTATGCATTACTTTTAGGACATGGTGTGTAGTAGCACCCTAAGGTCTTAGGCCCTACACATTAATTTTATCACTTTTTAACCATGAAAAATCCCTAGGTCACACCATGTGCACTTCGGTAGAAATATTTGGCTCAAAAGTGGGATATAAGCTCGATCCTAAGGTTTGACACACAAAACATATTTCTCCTACACAATGACAATGTTTGAGCTAGAAACAATAGGGTCCTAGACTCTAATGATTCTTATTAGGCTCGTGGATGATGTTAATATTCCAAAACAATGATACATTCCCTCCACAAGGTATATTTTCCCTGTAAGTGTAAAGACCATGGAATGACTCGAGGACTTAGGCTATGTAGAAACATTTTATGGCCCCTGGACCATGCATAAGTCCATGGACCATCACACAATCCCATTTGGAAGTCATCTTTGCTACAAGACTCGGACACAATATCGATTATTTAGTTTGACACACTAAGGATGGGTCTCTTGGCCAAATAAATGCTTTATTGTTAAAATAAATGGGATTGGGACCTAAATACTTGAACTAAGACACATAGGACATGAATGAGGCCTTAGAGTACGTGATAATCCTTCTATGTAAATTTGTTGTCCCAACCAATTTTTCCCAAGAATCGCAACAAAGGCCTTCTCGAAGGATTAATGATCCCAGAAGTCACATATGGGCCCAACTTTTAGGATTGACACACTAGAGATGTGCCCTTTCATCCAAAACATAATTAAAAGAAAAAAATTAAGATCTTGGGCCTATACACTATGTGTAGGGATCACGAGAAAATCATTGGGCCTCGACCTAAAACAACACCTACATAAGGAATCTTTGTTTATTGAGCAACAAATATGCTTGATTATAAGGTTTTTTGAAGCAAAAATAGGTCTTCTAGCCCAAAAGTCTAATTAAGTGGTTTGATGCAAAAGGGATGGTTCTCCTCACCCAAAACATGCTTCAAGGGAAAATTCCAAGGGCTTGGACCTTAAATGAGTTATTTTAAGGTACATGTGTGGGATATATGCATAATTCCAAGGTTTAGGAATGAGACATGGGCACAATTAAAAGGTTTGTCACACCATGAGTAGGTATTTTGTCCTAAGACATGATTCATAGATAAAACTCAATGGCTTAAGCACTATACACTACTTCTAAGAAATTGTGAAAGGTCCCAAACCTAGAGTGGGATAGAGTCCCAATTCCAAGGTTTAACACACTAGGGATGGGTCACCTTGCTAAGGACATGGTTCAAGGACTTTGCGCATTTTTTTCTTTCTATGCGCCACTTATACGAATTGTGGTCCATGCATGGGGGTGCTAACCACGATAATGGCCCTCCAAAAGAAATATTCAGTGTAACAATTTTCATATTTATAGGGGATGGGTAAGATTTTTAAAATTACAAAATGACAGAAGGGAGCGTAAATTGACCATGATGTGAAGGGTTTGCAGCATTTGTCATATTTTTGGCTTTCCTATTGGTGAGCATGAAAACATTTTGACAATTGATAAATGTGAAAAAAATATGTGGAAACTATGCTTGTATATTTAAAATATTTACACCAAGGGTTCAAAGTCAATATCTGGTTAGCTGGTGTTACCTTGCTTTATTTCATGGTTGGGAAGGTTTCATTATTCTAGTAGGGAATATGTTTTAATCGAGTTATTTGTCAAAGTTATGGGTAAATTATATACCTAATTTCCCTTGATTAAATTATCGACCAGGGCAAGTAAACTTTGAGTTGTAACATAGTATGAGTCAAGATAAAACAGGATCTAATTGTTTGTGTATTCCTAGCACTATACTATATGACTAAATCTTAGTACTGGAATGAAGTCTGGAAAGTGAATTGAACAAGCAAAGGGGAGTAATCTACCATAGGGATCAACACTATGCTTTCAACCTACAATTCTATTTTCAAAAGATGATGTAAAAGACTTCAAGCAAACCAAAATCTATTTGAGATGTAGAGCTACCTATAAACATCAATCTATGAATATGCAATAAGAATAAGTTATCTTTTCCAAAAACAATTACTTTAAGTGAATTCTACTTTAAAATGACTTTTAAAACTAAACTAAAAAATCATCTTTACTTCTACAATAAGGACGATAAGCAAGATCATATAGCTTTCACACTAATCTTATTGAAAAAGGTAAACAATATTATCTAATTTACACTATCCTGTTGAATAAGGAAACCAACATCATCTATCTATGTCTACAATGGCGAATTATATCACAATGACATCTAAATACGGTGGTTGTGTCTACGATGGAGAATTATATCATGATGACATTAAATACGATGACTACTTCAAATGGAATGAATTCAATATTGACTTCTATAGAAAGATGTAAAGTGGAAACTAAACAATCTATTGAAAACTTTTTCATTCAAGGAATATCAATATGTTGCACAAATGTTCTTATCAGAATAAAAAATTACATTGTCACACCTGAACTAGAAATGTATTCACAAGGATATGATTACATAGTCCTGCAGGGGTTAACTTAAAATATTCACAATACAAGTTAAATGAGCTATAAACAATCTTTTAAGGAATATGCACAATTCTTCAAGTGATCAGTCTGTAAGAAAGATGTATATACTTTCAAACACAATTTCGATGATTAAAAGAGAATATATACAGTTGTGACATAGTTAGCAGAATGTTTGTAATTAACAAAAATAGTTTGAATGAGTGACCTTCAAAAGAAAGAGTTATATAAATCTGAATGTACAACAAAATAAGAATGCACAAACTATTGGTGGGCCCCCCAAGTAGTCGTACTCCATCTTATATAACAATCACAATTTAGCACATCAACTCAGATTTCATTAAAAACTAGAAATATGTATATAACAATGACAAGTATTTCAACAATATAACAATTATCTCATCATAGACATCTCCTTTGTGTTCAATGGATTTAGGTATATATAGAGTGTGAGAGGTCAACCACTGAAAGGGTCGACTCTCTCTCAAAAACATAAAATCGTTTAATTGTTCTATTAATAGGCAACGAGTCTTAAAATCATAGCTCGAATATAGGATCTAGATTTAACTAGCTAAATCGAAATACAATAGGATGTTAGGATATTTAGACACTTAGGAGTTAGTTAAGATAAACTTGGTCTATTGTGTCGTTAGGTAAAAGTGTGTTTTCTAGTATGTTTCTTTAGTATGCATTAGTATGCATTTGTAGTTAGGAAATCCGACGGTCACGATATGTTCTCGACATAGAGTGATCTAACGGTTCATACTCTCCTCGATCTTAACAACCATTTATCCGTGGCTTAACACCTGATTGTTCCATGATCTCTATTTAAAGAGCATGCATGGTCATTTGTCGATGATCGAATGTGAGAAACTCTCTTGTAAAATCTTTCTGTAATTTTTTTCTTTGCATTAATAAACTGCTCCAAGTGGCCGCGTTGGCTGGGGCCGTGGATGTTTCCCCATAGGGGTTTTACCCCGTGAAAACATCGATGTGTTGATATTTGATTTGATTATGTAAGTGGTTACTGGAGGTTTTCATCCTCTGTTGGAATACCTGTGTTGTCGAACATGGTATCAAAGCATGTTTGAAGACCCACTCTTGTTGTAGATCGAGATTGTGAAGCCGAGTTGCCTCATATTCATTTTCTGTCATTTCCGTACATTTTTGGACTGATATAACTTTTCCATTGCGTCCAAAGCACTCGGTTCATTCAGGAACACTTTTCATTTCACTCAAAAAGGTTTCCGTTTTCCCAAGATACGACCATTACAGGCAGATCTGAAGGTATAAAGTTTGAATACGAATTTTTTGAATTTTTTACAGAGAAGTATTTTGGTTTTATTTTGGTTTTGTATTTTTTTATTTCTGGGTTGCTACTCTTTTAGATCTGTGTATTCTCTTTTCCCCATTCCCTGCTCGGAAAAACAAAAACAGATAGGAAAAGGTGAATCTTTCGGGTAAGCTAACCGAGATCTAACCCTTGTTGTCATCGAGAAGCGGAATTTTTTTCTTGTGTGAAAATAATTTTTTTTTAGCATGCTCTTTAAGGCCGTCTTCCACAACAACAACAACACCCCCAATCCTCCTTCTGAACTTTACAATATGTTTTGCTAGACCATTTGGTTAAAAGTTTCCTTATTAAGTAAGAGGTCTTGAGTTCAAGTCTCTCTTTTGTTACTTTTTTTGAAAAAGTTCATGCTAAAATTGTAAAGTGTATTTCACTTCAAGTATAAAAGTGAATAACTATAAGTAGCTTTAATATTTTATTTTAGAGTTATTCATTTTGCATGCATATTTTCTTTGTAAAAGTGAGCCCCACTTCTCTTTATAAAAGTGGGTCACTTCATAGAGCAACTTACACTACCACGTGGTCCTTTGGTTACCGTTTATGCATTTTTTTTTAAAGGGCATAACTCTCACATCTGAAGTCCATTTTCAGTGTCATTTTTTTAAAAAAATGCACACATTTTCAAGCTCTTTCCATTCATATCATCAGTTTCAGTTTTAAAATCTATATTATCTACATATTTAATATGGATTCTACATGTAATCTCTTACTTATCAGCACCAACTACTTTCAATGGAAATCTTATATGGAGGATTTATTAAGAAGTAAAGGCTTGTACCAAATTACCTTGGGAAAGGAAACAACACCCACTGATGCTGATAAGAAATCCAAATGGGATAATAGGAATGACGAAGCACGTGCATTAATCAGAATGTCCATCTCTCCTGATTTAAGGTTCCACCTTCAATCAATTGATAAACCGAAAGAAGCTTGGGAAAAGATTGAATCTGTGTTTGGTAAACACAATATTATTCGAGCACAACAGTTAGAAAATCAAGTACTAACTTAAGTCCAAGTGATTTTTCTTGCATTGAAGACTATCTATCTAAGTTTAAAACACTCATA
>ML873488.1:7197-19279 GCA_009831015.1 Picea engelmannii | reverse complement strand
CAATGAAACATGAAACACATTATGTACATTCATAGATGTAGCTAATGCAAGCATGTATGCAACCGGCCCAATCCTTTCTAGGATTTCAAATGGCCCACAAAATCTAGCTGCCAATTTGGCGCAACTTCCCAGCTTCAGGGAACTCCTGTTAGTTTTCACTTTCAAGAAAACATGATCACCCACTTTGAATTCTCAGTAGGTTTTGTTCTTATCAGCATAACTTTTTTCCCTGTCCTAGGTAGCTTTCAAATTCTGCATAATTTTTATCATTTGATCCTCCATCTCCTTGAGAAACTCTGGCCCAACTACTGCTCTATCAACTGGATTATCCCAGCTCACTGGAGTGTTGCACTTTCTTCCATAAAGTGCTTCAAATGAGCTCATCTTCAATGATGCATGATACCCATTATTGTAGGTGAATTCTACCATATGCAGGTAGTCTTCCCATCTTGATGGTTTGTCCATCACATACATTCTCAGCATGTCTTCTATTACTCTGTTCACACTCTCTGTATGTCCATCAAAATCAGGATGATACGTTTTACTAAAGTTCAAATTCATTCCGAATCCTTTGAATATTCCTTTCCAAAAATTTGAGGTGAATTTCGGGTCCCTATCAAACACAATCATTTTAGGAACTCCGTGCAAACGTGCCACTTCTTTTAAGAAGATATCAACAAAATCTGCTACTTTGTGAGTGGTTTTTAGTGGAATAAAATGGGCAACTTTTGTAAGCTTGTCCACCACAACCATGATCGAATCATGCTGCTTGCTTGTTCTGGGAAATCCTGTAATAAAATCCATGGTCACCACTTCCCACTTCCATTCCAGAATGGGTAAAGGCTGTAGCAACCCTACTGGGTGCCTATGCTCAGCCCTAACTTTCTGGCATTCCATACATCTGGCGATGTATTCAACAATCTCTCTCTTCATACCCAACCAAAAGTAATGGCTTTTGACTACTACCACAGTGTTCTGATATCCAGTGTGTTCAACATACGCCACGTTATGCATTTCTTTTAGAATCACAAGTTTCAATTCTTGGACATTGGGTATATACACTATATTTTTATACAAAAGTATTCCATCAGCTTCCAAGGTGTAATTTCCCTCTTTCTGTGGTCTCTCACGTCGTTGTAGCTTTTCTACTCAGTCTCTGTATTGCAAATCTGCATTTGCATCTTCCAAAATTCTATCTTTAATATCAGTCCTATACATGCTAATGGATGTAGCATGCGATTCATGCACTTTTTTGCTGAGTGCATCAACCACCTTGTTTTCTTTCCCCTTGATATGCTTGATATCAAAGTCATATTCACACAAAAACTCCATCCACCTACTTTGTCTAGCGTTTCATGTCAGTTGATCAAACAAATATTTCAGACCGTTGTGGTCTGTTCTCAATTCAAATCTCCCTCCCATGAGGTAATGTCTCCATTTCCTCAGAGCGTGGACTATTGTTGCCAACTCCAAATCGTGAGTGGCATCATTATTTTCATACTCTTTCAACTTCCTGGACTCATAACATATTACAAATCCATCTTGGCTGAGAAATCCTCCCAACCCTTCTTTACACGCATTTGTGCACACCATGAAATCCATGTTTGGATCTGCAATCCTCAAGATTGGAGCATTGGTTAGCAACTGCTTCAATCACTAGAAACTGTTCTCACACTCTTCAGTCCATTGAAACTTTTTCTCCTTCTTTTGCAAGGAAGCTATCTTTGAGAATCCTACGATAAACCTTTTGTAATAGCCTGCCAGACCCATAAAGGATATAAATTCCACCACATTCCTTGGCACTGACCATTCTCAGATGGCCTCAAACTTCTCAGGATCCATGACGATCCCTTCCTCTAAAATAATGTTCCCCAAGTAATGGATATGCCTTTGATAAAATGAGCATTTGCTCAATCTAGCATACAGTTGGAGTTCTCTCAACACTTGCAGCACCATTCTCAGGTGTTTTTCATGCTCTTCCTCTGACTTGGAATGCACCAAGATGTCATCCAGGAAGACTATGACAAACTTGTCTAAATAGTCCCTGAATACACCATTCATCAAGCACATAAAAACAACAATTGTGTTTGACAGTCCAAACGGAACCACTGTGAACTCGTAATGACCGTACCTTGTTCTAAAGTTGATCTTGTTGATGTCCTCATCCTTTATTCTTACCTGGTGATATCTTGATCTGAGATCTATCTTCGAAAATATTTTCGCACCCTTCAACTGATCGAAAAGATCATCGATCCTCGACAGAGGATACTTGTTCTTGACAGTTACCTTGTTCAACTACCGGAAATCAATGCACAGCCTCAACGTCCCATCCTCATTCTTCATGAAAAAGACCGGGGCACCCCAAGGTGACACACTGGGGTGAATGTACCCCTTCTTTAGAAGCTCTACAAGCTACAATTACAACTCTTTTAGCTCTGGTGTACTCATTCTATAAGGAGCTTTCGAAACTGGAGCTGCTCCAAGCATCAAATTTATAGAAAAATGGATGCCTCTCTTCGGAGGTAGTCCAGGTACCTCCTAAAATACATCTTTGAACTATGTGAGTACCTCATGGTCTCCAATATTTGAGACTTCACCTCTGGATGCTTCCTCCACATGGGCTGCAAATAATTGGCAGCCTTTCTTGTAACACTTCTTCAGCTGCATGGCTGAGATTTCTCTAACAACCGCAACTCTGGGAATTCCTTGGACTATTTTCTGATTTCCCTTCTCATCCAGGCATGTAAACCTCTTGTTACAACAATCCAGGAGGGCATGGTGTTGGTCCAACCAGTCCATCCCAATTAAACAGTCTTAAGAACCTAAAGGCAGAATATTCAATTCAACCTTCGTGCTCAATCCACTCATGTCTACATAACAAGACTTAATCATCTCAGTGACCTTCCTCTTTCTTCCTATAGCCAACTATACTAACCAAGACCTCTCATGTTTGCTTCTTGATAAATGCAAACTTTCCACCACCCTAGGATCTACATAACTATGGCTAGCCCCAGAATCAATTAAAATAATAAATGGTCGGTTGTTGATCATACCTTCCACTTCAATCATGTGTGATTGAAATTCAGCTTGCTTGTTGTCCAGGGCTGCGTAGATCCTTGGAATTCTACTACCCATGTCCTCCACTGTTTCAGCTTACTGAACATTGTGGACGGTTCTCGCTTTATCTTTTTTGTGGGGGCAGTCCCTGTATCTATGGTTCCCTTTACAGCCCCAACACTCTATAGGTGGCAGTCTGGGCATTTACTCACCCACTTCAACCCTCCTGGGCTCTCTGAAAGATGGTTCTCTCTGAGGACCATTCCTTAAAAAAGGAGGCGTGTTTCCCTTCTGACTTTGTTCCTTATTAAACTTCCTCTGGTCGTCCCAAGCCTTCCAAAAGGTAGGCTTTTCTCTTTGTTGTTCAAATAAGCATTTAGCCCTTCTTATTGTTTCTTCCATAGTCTTGGGATCATCATACTGAATATTGTCACCAATGGCAGGTGGCAGTCCACTCAGATACCTCTGAATCTTGACAGCCTCATCATTGATGAATGGGACATACTTCAGTAGTTCCAAGAAACTTTGTTCGTATTCATCAATGGTCATGATGCCTAACTTGAGTTCAAATAACTCCTTCATCTTTCTGTTATAGTATCTTTTAGTCAAGTATTTCTTCTCGAAATACCTCTTGAACTCCTTCCAAGTGATATCTTTCTCACTAATGTGTTGCACCTGCACAAACTGATCCCACCACATGGATCATTTTCCTTTCAATTGATAGATCACAATTCTTTCTTCTGCATGAGAGGAATAATTCTGTAGTTGGAAATATTTCCTCATGCCAAGAAACCATGTTTCGACGTCTTCCTCCTTCTTATGTTCTCCATCAAATGTAGGAGGATTAATATGATTCATCTCCCCTTTCAATTCATCCATCCCAGATCTCCTGTTCTTTCTGGTAGGAGATGGGCTTGAACTATTGTGTGCTTACTTACTGGAATGCTTTGGGGAGCGACAATGATGTCTACTACCACTCCTCGATCTTATTCTCCTCTCAAGGGTCTTGACATTTCTTGATCTTCTTTTCCTCTCAGGGGTCTTGTGACTCTCTGTCTTTCTTAAGTCACCCCCCTTCTCCAATTTCCTTTCTATTCTTTCTAGACTCTTCAACATCATTAAGTTGAATTCACCTTGTTGATCCCTGACTCTCATGAGCTTACGGCTATCAGCTCGGTGAGCCTGGGCATATTTCTACAATCCTTCAATGAGTTTCATTATATTCACTTCCTTATCCAATCCTCTTCTGTGCCCATTGGAGTTCAATCCTTTGACTCCCAGGTTGACATTCCTTCCTACCCTTTCGTCCTCTGTTTCGGAGGCAATCTGCGCCTCTTCCAATTCCATATTCAACATTGATTTTCAGTTGTCCTGACACTCGTTGAACTCTGCACACACAACGTGTAGTCAACCGGAGTTTGTCAATCCTTAAACCCTTAAAAAAATCACAATATTCATAAACCAATGTGAGTGAGAAAACGTTTTGACTTCACAAAGTTTTCTGAGCTCTGATAGCTCTACAAATTTCGGGACTTCGGGACTTCGAGTTTCGAGGTTTTTGGTCCACGAGGCTCTCACACTCGCTTTCAAGTTTTGGGTCTTCGGTACCGGGGAGTTCACGATGCAGTGACTCCCAACCTCTTGTCACTTCAATCCCCAAATTCTGAAAATTTAGTTTCCTTACTTTTTGGGCCCACAACACAGTTGTCGCCCTTAAAATCCACTACAGTTCTTCCATCTCCGAAGATTTCAGGACTTCGGGTTTCGGGGTCTCGGTCCACGAGACTCTCAACCCCTTATCACTCCAACGCCCAAATTCTGAAATTCTGATTTATTTTACTCTCCGAGCCCACAGTACAGTTGTATCCCTTAATCATGGTGGCACGTGGCACGTTCAAGAGGGTCCACCTCACCTTCAATGATGTCATCGGGTCCACTACTCTCGCTTTTCTTTTCGATCCACTGGCACATGGTACACACCCATGCATCCACATCCATTCCAAGTGAGATCCAACAGTCAGAACTTTCTCAGATCTTTTACCCAGAACCTTTCGGCAATTCGGGGGACCCACACAGAGTCGCCCATCCGGACCCCCCCTCCCTTATTAAAGATAGAAAGGCAAAGTGGGTCTGGAATCCAATCTTGTCCGTAGATTTGAGCGCTCCAATCTAAGCCGTCGAAACCTGCGCGCCCAATTCCAGATTCCCCCACCCCTTGTTAAAGGTAGAACAATGAAGGGGGTTCAGAATGGAACCCTAGCCGTAGATATGGGCGCATAGATTCTAGCCGTCCAGATTTTCCCGCCGCTTAATGAAATGAATAATTTCATATTTTAAACTCTCTATCCTTCCTGAGCTTCGGGATTTTGCGTATCGTGATTTCCACACTCCTGTGCAACTCCAAAGTTTTTTAAACCTTCTGCACGTTCTCCAGATCTAACAGTCGTGAGGGTTCTCCTTTCCTCCTGAACAGATCCTAAGGCTCCAACACTTATGGTGTGGAGTTCTCTCTCTCCTTGTGGCCATATACCACACCAGCTGCAGTTTTATAACACCGCTACACCTCCTGAGCTTGGTAACATGGTCAAGTAACTCCTTGACACTCAGGAGCATTCAAAGGTCCGAAATGGGTCCTCCAGACACAATTTATCCTCAAACCCTCCGTCCAAAGACCACTCAACTTCCCCATCTAGGCTCAGCGTCGAAACCTTGGATCTGATACCAATCTATAACGCTTCCCGACGATCAACACATTACTACGATGAACAACATCATTTTATGCTTAATTGATAACATGCATTTAAAAATAGGTTAAACACATTTAAACTCGGAGTCAGCACCAAATTACTGCTGACATAAATAATCCATGGAATTAACATTAATTCATATGCACAATAGAATACATGATAAATATAAATACACAGACATGCAAAAACGTAATTAGAACATCATCTGGTACTTATCTTTGAAATGGTGGTAATTCCACCAACCACATGCAAGCCTTCCACGAGCCTCCCAGCCTTAGACCACGCTGTTCATCAAGCTCAGTAGTGGGTCATCCCCGAGCTAGGACTAAGCTCCACCCATTCAAATTCAACTCCCATTGGCTTACTGAAGTCGATTTTGCTACTGTAGTCAAGTCTACTTTGACTTAACTAGATCCTCAGCTCGATTCGGGTATCCAAAATAGATTCATGAGAAAAATGAAACACCTTAAGTTTGTTATAAAAAGTTGGTCCACCCTCTACAAAAAGAACTCGATACATTTGCTACATGAGTTGGAACAAAGATTTTCAAATCTCCACTACCTCGACTCACTGCCTGAGCAGGATGGGGACAATCAAAAGCAAATCAAACACCTTGAAGCAAAAAGAAAAAAAATCTTATTGGCCGATGAAGCCCTTTGGAGGCGGCGAAGCAGAGCTACCTATGTAAAATGTGGCGATCCGAATAATAAATACTTCCATCGCTTCGCCAGTGACTCTAGGAACAAGAAGCACATATGGGACATTACTGATGATACATGCACCATTATTACAAGTCAGTAAGAGATCAAGACTACAACATCTACTTATTTCAAATATTTTTACAAGACTAGATCACAAGCCCACTTTCCATCGCAAGTTTTGATTGCCCAACTCTTCCCACATATTGTCACAACAGAGGAATCTTTACTCCTAGAGCAACCTTGCACACTTCAAGAAGTTATGGCTAAACTCAAATCTTTTTCAAAAGATAAAAGCCCAGGTCCAAACGACTGGACCGTGAAGTTTTACCTCCACGTTTTTGACCTGTTGGGACTTGATCTTCAAGATTTAGTGGAAGATTCCAGACTTCACGAAAAAATCTCAGGGGCCTTAAACTCTACTTTCTTGACCCTTATTCCAAAAAACAAACAACCGACCACATTTGGAGAGTATAGGCCAATTTCCCTTTGCAATCTCTGCTACAATCTTATCTCTAAAATTATCGCTCTTAGAATCAAACCCATCCTCTTGTGAGATCTTTCTAGCTAACAACTTGGTTTTTTGAAGGGCTGTCAAATTCTTGATGCCATTGGAACAATACAAGAATGTTTGCACAACATCACACATAAAATATCTCGTGCTCTTATCCTCAAGGTAGACCTTAAAAAGACTTTTGATTGTATAGATTGGGATTTCATTAGGATCATTCTCACCCAAATGGGATTTAGCCACTCCACTATCTCATGGATCATGAGATGCATTATAAGTGCAACATTTGCTATATTGATAAACGATGAACCTTCTCCTTTTTTACACAGTGGCTGAGGCTTAAGATAGGATTGTCCTTTCTCACCGCTCCTCTTCATTCTTGTTATGGAAGGCTTAAACCTCCTCCAGAAAAAACTTCTAAAGACAAAATCAATAATGCATTACATTATTAATATATCAACACTTTAACAATGTATTAATACATAAAATTAATTAATGCATTGCATTATTAATATATCGCATTGTACATTAATGTAAAAAATTATTTTAATTTATACATTTATATTACATATATTAAATTAATGTAATACATTACATTAATATATTAATAGAAAATTATATTATATATATTGATGAATTAATACAATACATTATTTATTATATTAATAAATTATTATTATATATTACATTAATTTAATAATTGATTGATTAATTATGTATTAATATTGTAAAAAATTATTTTAATTTATACATTTATATTACATATATTAAATTAATGTAATACATTACATTAATATATTAATAGAAAATTATATTATATATATTAAATTATATTATATATATTGATGAATTAATACAATACATTATTTATTAAATTAATAAATTATTATTATATATTACATTAATTTAATAATTGATTGATTAATTATATATTAATATGTTAATGGTAATTTCTCAAAGCATGTTAACTATCAATACTTTGTTTTACAACATAAATATATTTATATCAAATACTGAATTTTTAAATGTAATATCTTTAAATGTAATACTGAATTTTTGTAAACTTCAAAAATATTCGGCGATCATAAAAATATTCAGTGATGACAATCACTGCCTTTGGGATTGTCTGCGGCATAGTGGACAATCACTGCCTTTGGGATTGTCGATCGCAGCCGTGAGGAAATGCAACTGGTATGGTAGATGTGCCGGCAATGCATTTGAGAGACTTCCTCCTCACCCAATTTAAAATCATCCTTGCAAATTGAACAAGTTGAAGTGATACTGTTCTTATCTTTGATATGTTCCTCTGAAATGGTTATGCGAGACAGCTGCTCCACAGGTGCGGCCGCGTCTGKAAACTGCTCCACGGGTGCATAATGATGGTGGTACTCCACAAAAATTGGTGCATGGTAGAACTCCACAATAATTGGTGGTAGCRGTTCTGAAGCCAGAGTGACAGGAACAGTCGTAGCAGTTGTCGATGTCGACATGTTCCTACTCGCAGTGCGTTGTTCTAACGCTCTTCGGATAGATTCTGAGACAGCAAGCAGTTCACGATCAATAGCTTAACTTAATRGAAACTCAATGAGAGGAGCAGTCGTAGTTGTTGTCGATGTCGACCTGCTCCTACTCGCAGTGCGTTGTTCTAATGTTCTTCTGATAGATTCTGAGACAGTAAGCAGATCACGATCAATCGCTTCTCTTAATGGAGACTCAATGAGAGGAGCAGTCGTAGTTGTTGTCGATGTCGACCTGCTCCTACTCGCAGTGCGTTGTTCTAATGTTCTTCTGATAGATTCTGAGATAGCAAGCAGTTCACGATCAGTCGGTTCTCTTAACGGAACCACAGTGAGAGGAGGAGTCGTAATTGTTGTCGATCTCGACCTGCGTCCTTCTCCTGATCTTGGTGATTCGTCTCCCATGTCGAAGATAAAATCAAATGAATGGACAGTCGTGACGTGTTTAGATGAGATAGCGATGGAAGTGGTTTTGAATTTTGAAATTATGACTTCTTTATTTACTAGAACAGCCACATAATTGTGGCTGATCAACGTCGAAAGGTTGATAAGATGAAAAGAATCCTTAAAAAGAATATATTAAATTTTATTATTGATTAACAAATAAATGGTTGTAAATGTAATTAAAAACAAAGAATAACTATTGTTAAACATAATGTAACCTCAACAGTCTGAGTGTACACTGTCAGCTGTACTGGACAGCTGTACTTTATATTTTTGTCTTGCTTGAGCCTATTTAGCTCAGCCATCTCCCATTGCATTGTAACTTCTTCAGATTAACTTCTTCATACATTCCAATATACTGTTCTATTCTTTCTCTCTGCATTTCTCTTTGCTTCACAATTTATCATGGTAATAGAGCTTCAGCAGTAAGCCTCTTCACATAGTCTGGAGAGCAACACGATCCTCAAAGTGCAGAGCTTCACGGATCTTGAGAGCATGCGACACAGACTTTTCACAAAGCTTGGAGAGCTGTCAGCAATACTCTCAAAAGATCAACGTAGGAAGCTTGTGAAGGAAGCAGAGCGTATTACGCCCGAAAGAACGAGGAAGAAGAGTACGCAAAAGAAGAAACAGTAAAGATTCTTGTAATCCTTTCAAGAATCATCAAGATTTACGAAGAAGAGCTGCAGAACGGAAGATCATTTAAAGAACTCGAAGAATTTGTGAGAATTCGTTAAAGATTCAATGCAGAAGGCAGAATCGCTTAAAGTTTTTAGAAATTTGCACAAATCTGTCAAAGATTGTAGCAGAGAACGAAGAATTCGTGTATTTCTTTCAAATCTTTGAAATATTCACGAATCTTTCTTCCATAGGAGTAAAGAACGTGTCTCAGGTGCAAAGAACCATCATTGAAGCCGTAAGATTCGTCCTGCGAACGCATCCAAAGCGGGAAACCAGTTCAGAAGGGATGAGGAGAGCACGGAAAAGGCGAAAGTGTTTCAGCCATTAGATCTTGCGCAGAGGCCCGACAGCCATTGGA
Organism: Picea engelmannii; assembly: GCA_009831015.1. Classification (NCBI taxonomy): domain Eukaryota; kingdom Viridiplantae; phylum Streptophyta; class Pinopsida; order Pinales; family Pinaceae; genus Picea; species Picea engelmannii. The sequence continues at coordinate 9,266 of ML873488.1, read as the reverse complement.
TCAGCGAGAAAGTGCACGAGGTTTAGTCCTCTGGAGTGCACAGGAGAGATTTCGACTTCTGAAGTCGTGAAATCCCGACATCATCTGGACCGTCCATCAAGAGACATGTGACGAGATCCTACTCCATCGCAAAATCGGTACTTGGGAGTTGGACGCGCAAAGGCAATTGCACTCCAAAAACTTCGATACGCGATATCGCGAAATCCCGAGAGGACTTGTGAGCCGTCCATCTCAAAGGACAGGTGGCAGCAGATCCAAGCCATCACTCCATCGGCATTTCGGAGTTCGCAGTTTTGAAAGACCGTCGCAATACGACTTCGAAACTCGTGAAATCGCGATTTACGAAATAGCGATAAGATCTCAACCGTTCTTTTGTTTGGACACGTGGCGGACATTGAGGAAACCGTCGGCGTTTCGACATTCGGGGTTTCAAGTTGACAAAGAAGTTGTGTCAACGGAGCATCGCAAGTCGCGATATACCGAGGTTGAATCAGGACCGTCCACATTTCAAAGACGCGTGGCGTAAATCCGAGGACTCGGGAAAAGTCCCGAAAAGGAAAGGCCCATCGGCACATCGAGATTCGGCATTTCGCGAATCCTAAGGACAAGAAACACGAGCATTTCGGAACTCCGAAGTCCGACATCCCGACAGGAGGTAAACTTCGTCATGGGGCCTAGCTAACGTCATCTCATCAAAACGAGGGATCGGGAATCTCCACAGTTAAATCCCCGAAGCAGACTTGAGTCATCCATCTGTTGAGGACGCGTGGCAAAGATCGAGGCTTTCGGAAAATTTCCCGAAAGTAGAGTCCATCGGCTTTACGGGATTCGGAAAATCGCAGATCCTGGAGACAAGAAGTCCGGAACATATCAAATCATGAATTAGCGAGGAGAAATCAGGACCATCCATCTGTTAGGACGCGTGGAGGCGATTAAAGAAATCACGAAATTTCCCGAAAGGAAAGCGCCATCGGTAAATCGTAGATCGAGGAATCGAGGAGTCAAAAGAACTCATCATCAAAACTCGTGAAATCCCGATTCGCGATATCCCGATAAGATCTGGATCGTCCGATCATCAGCAGATCTGGACCATTGAATTGTCCAAAGGCAATTTTTTCGCATTTCAGCGATTTGAAAGTCAAAGAGCCGGAAAAGCCCGTAGCACTTTAAAAGTAAGGGGTGTGGTCACATTGCAAGGAGACTAAAGGCCAATTCAAGCCCGATAAGCTCCCTTCGGCCATCGGCAAATCGGCGTTTCAGCGATCGGAGGTAAATAAAAAATTTCCCTCTATTTTTTCTGCAAATATTTTTTTATGGCGTCATCTAGCACCTTAGGACCAACTCAGGGTCTAATTCTTCTGGGAAAGAATTACGAGTTCTGGTCTCTTCGGATGAGATCATTCTTGCAAGCACAAGAGTGTTGGGAACTAGTGGATCTTGGATATGTGGAACCGGATCCAGCCGCCCTCGCTGCCATGACAAATGCACAGAGAATTGCTCAGGCAACACTAAGGAACAAAGAAAATAAAGCAAAATTCTGGATTCAAAACTCTGTGGAAGACTCGATTTTCTCGAAAATCACAGGCGCTGGTACTTCAAAAAAGGCCTGGGACATCCTCAAATATTCCTACCAAGGAAATGATAGGGTCAAAACAGTTAAACTGCAGACCTTGTGGATGCAATTCGAGACTCTAAGGATGACAGAGTCCGAAAATGTAGATCAATTCATGACCAGAGTCATGGGAATCGTGAACCAGATCAGACTGATTGGTGAAACCATCACTGATCAACGAATTGTTGAGAAAACTCTCAGAATTTTACCCAAGAAATTTGAAATGGTTGTAACAGCAATCCTTGAATCCAAGGATCTGTCAAGATTTTCAACAGATGAATTAATTGGTTCTCTGGTGACACATGAGACCAGACTGCATCTTACAGATGAGTCACTCTCCAATGCTTTCAAAACTCAATTCTCCTTCAGCAGAGGGAGAGGCAGAGGAAAAAGCATAGGTCACCAAGGAAGAGGGAGCAATCAAAGTTACCCTCACTCCAGTGGAGGTAACAGACAA
>WSFP011456416.1:0-19279 GCA_009831015.1 Picea engelmannii | reverse complement strand
TGGTTTCTTGTCCCCAACATGAATAGCAGAGGTTGTTGACATATCATTAACATGACTTGAAGAGGTTGGTGATTGGTTGATAACATGACTCGCAGAGGCTGCAAACCTATTGCCAATATGACTAGCAGTAACTGGAATCCCCCCCCCAACATGACTTGCAGAGGATGGGTGCTTTCCCCCAACATGAATTGCAGAGGTTGGGTGTTGGTCTTCAACATGACTTGCATAAGTTGAGGAACTATCTCCAACATGACTTGCAGAGGTTGGTGATATATCACTAACATGATTTGCATAGGTTGGTGATATATCACTAATATGACTTGCAGAGGTTGGTGATATATCACTAACATGACTTGCAAAGGTTGGTGATTTATTCTTCCTATTATTCCTCTTTCTATTTCGTTTAGACTTTCGATTACTAGTATCTATACTTTCACCAAGGAAGGTAGAAGGAGGAGGAGAAAACTTTGTTGACAAAGGAACATCAACATGATGCCCATGACATAAGGCACTTAACTAGAAAGCATCAAGAGCATTTGGGACATTTGGAATGGTACCCAACCAAACCGGTAGTCCCACATTCAACCCAGAAATGTATAAAGTGGCCATCAAAGGGACACCAATGTTTCCAAGGAAAGGAAAAGCACAAGAATCCCCTTGCGAAGGGGTTCCTTGGTTGGTATCATCAGGAACTTTAGCCATGACGATCTTGTGCACAGGTTCTCCCCTTGTAGGATCGTTAAAGTACGTAAAAGTCTCACACAGTGACTCTGGAAAACCGGTGGTATAAAAACAACGCTTATAAAGAGGCAGCTCCGCGTTTCTAAGCAGAATACCGAAAATTCCTCATGACCGACGGAGTGGGAAGTCTACCACCTTAGGTCAGAGACCCAAAAAAATGAATGACTAACTCACTATGGAAAACTAGGGAGAACATAGCACACTCTAAAATTTCTTAAAGGAAAATCAAGCAGACGACTAACTAGTGGGAAGGACAGATATGCCAATCGACACTAGAGAAACTAATCGGTGTAAGTGCAACTCGAACACGGAAGCACCCTTCAGTTATACTTTGCAAAGAGTGATTTGACGTCTACCCTAGATACCACAATATACCCCCACAGTCACCCATGTAAGTCCCTAGAATATGGGCAACTAAGTTGCTAGCTCACAGTCAGTCACTAGGTGAGTACAATCGACAATCAGGCATATCACAATGAGCAGGATAACAAGTCCAAAACCTATCAAGGGTATCGAAATAAAATGGTTCGAAAGACAACAGAGGATCTCGAACGGATTCAAGGTCCATGAAGCTCCGTAGGCAAATGTAGTCGATATTACTCCTGAAACAGAGCCTCAATATGCATTCCCCACTACGTTCAGTCAGGATTTGGAGGGGTTATCTCTGTTGCCTTTCCTCACGCGACCTCGTGTTTATCCCTTGTGTTAGAGGGGGTCCCGGATAACTTTTACGACACTGGACTTAAGTACTCCCTAACTCAGACTCCAATGTTTGATTTAACGGCCTTGAAGAGTTTCCTCTCCAACCTAATCCAAGGCCCTAAATCCCTGAACTAGTTTGTTGACCCTACAAACACAAATTCTAGTGTATTTTATATTAAGCGTTCTTTTTAAAGGCTTGGTTTACTCACAAGGTATGGTGGTGAAACTAATGGTGTTATAAAGAGATGGAAAATATGAGAAAATTAAAGCACTTGAAAGCAAAATTACTGCAAATTCAAAAGCAAAGCTTTATAACTAACTCTTTGTTAAATCAACTTTTGTTAACTAACTTCTAATATCTTGTAAAGAAAACCTAAAACCTAATTTTGCTTGACTATAAGCTACTTATGTTTCAAGAAATCAAGAAGAACTTGAAAAACCGACTCTTTTTCCTTTTTGCAAATAACCAACTCTAACTACTTTACCAAACTGAAATGAAAATCTTTTTTTTTTGAATTGCTTTAAAGAGAAAAAATGAAGTAAATCTTTTTCTTTTTTCAAAGCAAGTAAAAAGGATAAAAAGAAAACTGAAACAAGACTGGAAAAAACCTTTAGCCCATTGCATATTGCAGGGATTCAATCAAGAAGCCAAGAAGGAAGATCGACAATTCAATATCTTGTTAAAACCTTTTTAAGGGTAAACACAAGAAGACCAAGAAAAACAAGTAAATTGAAACCTATACCTAGGCTATGGATGTAAAAGAGAATCTGGAATGATCCAAGAAATCCCTGAGAAGTGTGAAATTCAATCAGGAAAGAGGAAAACTTCCTCTTTTTCAAAAACTTCCATGAAACAAAGGAGTGGGTTGTTGCATCAGTAGCCTGCATATGTACATCGGTTGTTTACTGAGAAAAACACATATGTACGCGGGATGACCCAATACAGGGCGCGTACACCTTTGTATCTCTTCAAAAAAAGAAAAGATTAGGTAGTCTTACAGGACAGGAAAAAATGGTATGCACCCTGGAGGTGACCAGAATCCCTTGACAGACTCAAAAAACTTGAAAGAAACTTGAAAGGCAAACAAACCAATCAAACAACCCAAAATCCCCTAAAAAACCCTAGAGGCTTTCCCAGCATGGTCACCGGTTTTTCTAGCGGGAAAACCCCCCTTTAACTACACCAGGGTTCAAGATGTAGACAGAGCGAATAACCGTCTAAAAGTCAATCAATTCTACTCTACCCCAAACATACCAAAACTAATGTAAATAAAGAAAATAGAGAAGAGATCTAGTAACTATACCTTTGATCCCATGTCTGGCGATGATCTCCTCAAGCTTGGTAGTTTTCATGACTACACATCTCCTCCCAAGGCTAACCTGCATCCAAATAAAGGAAAAAAAGGACTACAAGCATGCTATTATACTCATAAGTTAGGTTTAGATATTAAATGTCAAGTATAAATCAATAAAAATACTCAAAACACCATCATTTGGGACAGGAAAATGTGATTCTTTTATTTATCATACAAAGATTATACCTTACAATCTATGGCGTCCACCGTTCTGCGAACTTGGTCTAGGATCCTCTTTACCATGCTTCAAGTGAACATTGAATGGAGTTCTTCTCTCAACCTTCTAATCACCTCAATAAACGGGAATGGGTTGAATGGAGGAAGAAGGGGCTGATGAGGGAATGTTGAGGCAATATCTCACAAAAGGCAGCAATATCTTAGGCAAGGAGGGGAAGTGAAATTGGGCAGAGTTTCACTGTTCTTATGCTTAGATGTGAAATGAGACCCTAACACCTCCTTTTATATGACAAAAGAATGGTTATCCGATTGGGTGATGGGCTATAACAGGTGGATTAGTTGGGAAAATTCCAATAGCCCATGAATTTCAACGAATTCCTTGCAACTTTTTAATTTTTGCAACTTTTGCAAGTATACACGGGTTATAATGGTGCATGGAGTGTACATCTTCCAAAAAATGGTTTTTTAAGAAGAGGTTCTCAACAGTGCTTTGGAAAAATATGCAAGTAAGAGGGCCAAGGCCATGTATGCATGAGTAGGGCATTTTAGGGCTATAACACTCTCTTTCAGTGCTCTTTGTCCATTGGTGCTTCCTCTTGTAATTCACTGACATATAAAAAAATATTTCAAGGTTACTTGACTTCATGTCTTGTTAAGTTCACATCAATAACCACATCATTCAAAATTTTCCTTCTAACAATATAGATTCTACTAACGTTTTCTAATCCCTTGTTTTGTCGTACCTTTCACTATTTTCCTTCCTGCGACTAACTAATTCTAGCTGTTAATATGATTTCATCCATTGCTATGCATATTTTCTTAGTCATGTCTTCTATACCTGCCAAGTGTCTCATAATCCATCTCTGTCCATGTGTCATAAAACTATCCATGACTCTGCTACTCAAATACACACAACAATGACAAAATCTATCACTTTACCATTCTGAAGACTTATTCAACTTTGTTTTACTTGATCATCGCATATTCTTTCTTCTCAAAGTGTCTTCTCAATATGTAAATCAAACTTTACATGTTTGTAACAATCTATACTAAATATATCCCTACCTGAATACATAAGTGGAATCCTCTATACAATCATGAACCTTTTCCTGAGAAGTGTTCCAATGATATACATTATAATTGTCAGTTGATACCTGCATGGGAATGTGTTCCAAAAGATGCTCCTCAAACAATCAAACTATCACAAGACATTTTGCACTTCCATTCTAAAATTTTCTTTCCAAAATTTGCAAACACTTCAAAGTACTTGAAAGATAGGTATCTGATCTATAGAGCTTCTTCTTAGACCCCCCTTCTTCAATATTCATATTTATTAAGAGTCTCCAAACCGGATGGCTCAGAAAGGTAGAGGAAGCCGCCCAAATGTGGAGTAATATTCCTCTTCATAATATTCCTGAATTTGACACCTTCTTCTTTATCATCTTCTTGAATTATGACATATTCCTCTTTTCCTGTAGGTTCATCGTGATCTCGTATTATTACAAATCCTGAGAGTATGATTTTCGGGACATGTTCTTCAATTACCTACTCTTTATTCACCTTCTCTTTCTTTTCCAAACTTTCTTGTATCTGGTATCAATGTTTTCTTTCATGGAAGTATCCATCATGCTTCTATAATGATGAGTTATATGTCCATAGTTGTGGCATTTGTAACATTCAATATTGTGTGGGGTGACATACACATTTATTGCTTGACCATTTCTTCCATAAGCTTTGCAATCTACAACTTTATGTCCAAGGTTATTACAAGTAAAAAAATGACCATAAAAGAAACATTGATACCTAGGAGTGAATGATCTTATTTGTGTTGTCGTCCTTCTGAATTCATGCCTTGGTTGATCATGATCTTCTCTTGTGTTGCTTCCTTCACAATGATTGAAGCTTCTTTGATACCTAAAAGTGGATGGTCTTCTTTGATATCTGTTTCTTATATAATCTTATTTCTGAGTTTTCTTCATTTCTGGAATGTTCTTCTTTGAGGGCTCACATTCTTCCTTCTTGATAGGGCCCTTGATGACTTCTGCATAACTCTTAGTCTTCTCTTCATTCTTCCTTTCTAGCAACCTGTAACACTTCCCTTCAACTTTCTTTACTGGCGGTGTGGAGATTTCTTTTTCTTCAACATTCTGGCCGAGCTTAACAAATTTAACTCTTAATGTGACAACTTCTTCTTCAACCTTCTCACAATCTTCTTCTTTCTTCATCATATGGATCTTCATGACTTCTTCCTTTCTCTTTGCTTATTCAAGTTGGGTCTTGAAGGAGACAATTTCTTCATCAAGTCTTCTTTCTTGTTGACTGAATTAAGGTTCAAGATTATTTAAGTCCTCATATATTTCCTTGAGATGGCTAGTCAAAATATTTTCTCTCTTCTCTGATTCCTTTCTTTGTGCTATTATTTCGGCTTCTAAAAATTTATTTTCTTCCAACTGACTTTTGCATGCTTATTCGATCCTTATGACTTCTTCTACTTGGAATTTTATGTTTGTAATCATATGTTGGACTTATTTAGAGTTGGGATTTTGAGATCCCTTCTTTAGCTCAATCAATTCTTCCTTGAGTGACTTGCTCTTTCTTCTTTCTTTCATCAAATCGTCTAAAGCGTTGATTAGTTTTTCTTCAAGATTTACTATGCCTTGTTCACAATCTTCTTATGAAACTATCTAACATGAAGAGCATCTTTCATCTCATTCTTTTTTATCATCTTCTTTATTCGTATTATCATGCTTCGGCTCTATGATAGAATGGGATTCCTTAAAGTATATATTATGTAGCTTATCCAAAATTTCTTTGGCTGATGAACATTGTCCCACTTTGTCTTTTACTAGATTCGGTAATCCTTCAAAGATGAAATCCATTATTATTTTTTTGTTTCTCTTCAATTCCTTCTTGGTTGCAATCTTCAGTTTCTTTGAACCAGTGTATCCTATAACAACTGAGTACCAAACATCATACCCCAATGCTCCTAGACATTCTTTCATCATGTTTCTCCATATCTCATAGCTTAGACCATTTTGACCATCAAATATTGGTGTTCCATTTATTGTGCACTTCATGAATACCGACATTCCATTGTCTGTGTGATCCATGATATACCTTCCAGTGGTTAAATTGTTTTCTTGAAGGACATGTTATGATACCAATTGTTGGAATACTGAGAGAGGGGAGGGGGGGTGAATCAGTGTGAGCACTTTTTACCACTTTCAATCACAATATATAAAATTCAACTTTATCAGTAGTATTCAATAGTTTATCACTTATGCATTTAGTATATCATTGCATCATACACAATATTGTTCATCAATGCATAATAAACAACCATAGATACACAATACATCCGAATTTATGTGGAAACCAAAATGGGAGAAAACCATAGAATGATTTCTTATATATATCAATAATACATTCATAGGAAGCACCAACTTCCAAATTCTACAACACTAACTAGAAGGAGGCACTAACCCCCTGATTTATAGGTACCAACCTGAAGGAAGCTACAACTCCCTGAATTCTCCAGCTGTAATTGGAAGGAGGCTACGACCCCCTGATTTATAGGTACCAACTTGAAGGAAGCTCCAACTCCATGTACTCTCCAACACCAACTGGAAGGAGGCTATGACCCCCTGATTTATAGGCACCGACCTGAAGGAAACTAGAACTCCCTGGATTCTCCAGTACCAACTAGAAGGAGGCTACAACTCATTTTCCTTTCCTCATCCTACCGCCCTGAAATATAAGTGTAGACTCAAAATATCACTACCACTAATCAACCTGTAACTTCCAATGTCACTGATACATAACCCAACCTGTCACTGTCACTGTCACATCAACCTGTGACTACCATTGTCACATCAACCTATTACATATGATCAACCAATCATCCAACCTGTCATTGTCACTGTCACTATCGTCGTCACTGTCACTGTCACTGATATACCATCATCGACAAACTATAACCAGATCCACTCACATGGATACCAAAAACATCACCAAACCATGTACATCAACCATCAACCATGTATATAAAAAATGTACTAGAACCTGTACCATACCATGTACATCAACCATCAACCATGCGCATCAACCATGTACCAGAACCTGTACCATACCACATACATCAACCATGTACTGAAACCTGTACCATACCATGTACATCAATCATGTACATCAAGATCACCAAGAAGTGCCTCTAGCAATGTACCATATCATCATCAACTCATGAACAAAAACCTATACCATAACATGTGCTTCAACCATATACCATATCACTCATGATATGTCTCAATCATGCTATACACCATGTACCATAAGATATCATCAATGAAGTGCCTCAAGCATGTGATAACATCACCATGACATATACCAAATCAGATACCAAGATAGCCAAGATATGTCTCTAAAAATGTACCATGATATCATCAAAATGTGTCTCAATATGTACCAACATCACCAAGAAATGCCTCAAGCATGTACCACAACATCCAATGCATCTAACTCAAACATGTGCCATAACCTCATCAAGAAGTTCCTCAAACATGCATCAATATCACCAAGAAAGGCACCTCATACATGTACCAAAATATTCCTCACACCATGATCATAAGATGTGCCTCAAGCATATACCAATTCCTCAACAAGATACCAAAGTCATGAATCAATCATGCACCATAACATCACCAAGTTGTAACCAAGATGTACCTCAAACCATGTGCCTCAAGCATGTGCCAATATTCATAAACCATGTACCAAAATATACCATCAAACATGTTCCATATCACTCATGATATTCCTCAATCATCTACCATACAACAAACCATATGCCAAGTATCCAAGATTTTCCTCAAGGAATATACCAAAACTCACAAAGGCATGCCTCAAGCATGTACCAAACCTTCTAAGATGCAAGCCTCAAAACACATAGAATAACATACCTTTAAACTTGTAGCTGACCCGATACATAAGATTTCAGACCTGTAGCTCTTCCTCGGCCTCAAAAACCTACTAATAACATCATCTATCAAATTTACCTCGACCCCATGAGACTAACCCATGCATTATGCAGGGATTCATGGGACAAGGGTCGTACAACCCATGGGGGTGCCTCGCAGGACACCGGTAGCTTGACCCGCGTGGGTTAGCCAAATTATGGTTTCCTCAAACTCTTCCTCCTCTGCAACTCTGAGACTTTCACACTCCTTTCTTCCTCAGATCCGATTCCTTAGATGTGTTACGAAAGACTTACCAAAATATCACTTGAAAGATAGATAATCATTGAAATTGTATGTGTAAGAATGAGAGGCTTCTTGATCTATATTTATACGTGTCCATGCGACTTCTTTCCTTAACTTTAGGTTCGACCTGTACTTTCTTGTTATAACCACTTTACCCTTTAATTAATTATCTATGGAATCTTTTTATAACTTTTTAGGGGCTTCTTAACCATTCTTCGGGGCTTCCAACTTCATGAGCTCATAAATCCTCAATCGTGAGGAACTACATGTTGTACCACCTATTGTTGGAAACAACATGACGATGGCCATAAATATATAAGTATGTTACCTACATTTACATTGTCCTTCATGTCCGTATTCCTCAAGCAACTTCGATCTTTGTGATCACACCTCTGGGTTTCTTGTAGAATTATTCAAAGCGTCTTCCCATGAGGGACATGCTTAAAGCTACGACATAAGGGGACCACTTTGGAGACTTCTTCAAATGAACCCATCACATATGTTGACAACCCCTTCTGTTGAAATCAATGAAAACCATCTATCCATCAACATCAATGAAAACCAACTATCCAACATATATCTCATATCCGTTGGGGGTGGGTAAACAAGGATGAAAACATCAAGGTCACAAAACAATGTAAGATCAAATTCATTGTAAGTGTAGATTTTGTTGATGAAGTGGAGTTAGATATAGTACTCCTTGACATGTGTGGTGTAGTGTTTGGAAGCCCCTACATGTTTATGAGGGATGTGATCTTCATGCAGAGAGAAAACCAACACCACCTAATCAAGGTGTTACACACTTAAGTGTCGCAATTTCGTCACCATGACGAAGTGTATGTCATAATCCCTAGACATGTTTAAGAGGAAATCTATCATTTGGAGGTCGAAATACTACCTTTTCCTTGAGTTTTTGGCCTTGTTTGAGCTTCATCACCCCCCGTCCCATATACAAGGAGCGATAAACCTAGATCATCACTCCTTGCTCAATTATAGGGGAGTGATAGTCTCTCCCTGTGCTTAGTTATGGGGAGAGATGAAGTAGTTGCAACCATAATACTTTGTTTTGTGAGGTTGTTTCTGAGAGATTTTAGTTGGTTAAGGGATTGGTTCAAGATACCTTCTATTCAAGGCAAGGTCAATCTTTTTTGTTCAACTAAATCCTCATTTGACCACATCCCCTCCTCAAAACTATCCTATGGTTGGGATGCTTCAATGCCCAAATAATGGAGGCCATACTTGAGTGAAAGGGAGAAGAGAACTTAAAGCATCATACTTATGACTTTATGACATTTAAGGGGATGGAAAGAATAACTTAGAGGAGTTGTTGCGACATCAAGATTGATATTGTAAGTGATTCACTATTGATTGCTTTCCATTAATATATAACTTGGCATATTCCCCTCATGCCTATGTGTTCACTATATGCATGTTTGTTGTTGTCTAATTCATCATAGATAAATATGTTTTGCTTAACAATATAGTGTAGAATAAGAATGTATTGATGTGTTATTTACATGACTTCTCTTGCACCAAGAGCTTGGACATCAAGATAAAGGGTTGGAGAAGTGAGGACAACCAATGTAAAAGAGGTGAGTGATATATCCTTCTCTGCTTATTCTGATTGTTGACATATAGAGCGGATCTAGGGGTAAATTAGTAAACCATTTGTTTTTCTTTGTCTTGGATCAAAGGGGTCTTGATCCAAGGGGGGTTTCACCTGTCTACAGGGGAAAATTTTCCACAACAAGAATTGGCGACCATACTAGGGAAGATAATCTTGATCTTTCCTTAGTGTTTTCTAGATTTTTGAGTCTTGTTTGTTACTTTGTCTTGTTGAGTTAGATTTATTTTCTTTGATTTCTCCCCTTCCCTCATCATCATTGGGAAGCCTACTGAGTCAAACACCTAACCCCTTCTCAGATCTGGGATTTTTTTCTATTTTTTCACCACTTTCCAAACTTCACCCCCCCCCTCCGTAAGAGCATACGGGGGGATAAAACCATGATTATCACTCCCTCTCAGTGTCTTGGGGAGCGATGAAACCCTGATTATCGCTCCCTATGAGTGTATTAGGGAGTGATGAAACCTTGGTTATCGCTCCCTCTCAGTTTCTTGGGAAGCGATGAAACCTTGATTATCATTCCCTATCAGTGTCTTAGGGAGAGATGAAACCCTGATTATCCCCCTCTCAGTTTCTTGGGGAGTGATAACCCCTTGTTCATCATCGTTTCTATAGTGTTACAAGGGTGATAATCCTTGTTATGGGTGAATTTGAAGCTTATTTTTCCTCCTTTTTTTCAGTGCTTTGTCTCATACCTTTACATAAGAATCCTCCAATCATGATTGTGGATTTAATTTATTGAAGTTTAATTATTATCATATGTTTCTTTCCTCTTTCGAGTTTGCAATTCCTTCAAATTGTGAAATGTACATATCCCTAGGTTAACTTGATCCTTTAGCCAAGTATATTTCATGAATTGTTTGATCCTCATCAACTGTACTAGGTATTCGAACTTCTGTTACATTGATTCCAAGACTTTATAAGTGTTTTACTTGTTTGCTTTTGGAGTCCTTTTCATTGCTTTGGGATTGCTTATGTTGCATTAACCCTGGTTTTTGAGTCTCTCATTTTTCTCCTCTTAAGAAACATTCTGATCCCTTGAGTGTATTCTTCAGGTCTTTTGGATTTGCTGCAATTTTGCATTGATCTTTTATCTTTTCTACTTGAATTTTGAGGTTTCATAAAGTGGTTTTCGTTTACTTTGCATTTTGGATTCTTGTTTCAACAAGTGTTGAAAGCGTCCTTGTGTTTGGATTCTTTTAGCTTAGTTGAATGCTTGTTTTCTTCATCTTCTTTAGCTTTGGGATCCTTTGCGAGTGTCATTGAGTTATTTCATTTTGTTTGAAAATGAAAGAAAATGAAGAATCTATTTTGAGTTTTCATGAAATTTGAAAAGAAGAAAACAAAAGTTTTTGCATTCTACTTTCATAGGTGAAGTTTTTTGTTGGTAAACATTTTAAAGAGCTTGTCTTACATTTTTTTTGGGATTCCAAGGATATTGATTTGATAGTTTGGCAAAATTTGCATGGTATTGGGCATTTATTTGTTAAGAATAAAAAGAGATCCTCTCCTTTCCTCAAATAGAATTAATCGAAACAAGATTTTTGAATTTCATTCTTTTTGCATTATTTTGGATTCGAGTAATAAAACCATTAGCTTCATCATCATACACCCTATTGAGTAACAAACAACCATTAAAAGAAACGAGGCACATAATCTAAAATCAATCAGAATTTGTTTTCTTTGATAACAAACCAACAAGTCTAGGATTTTAGGGCCTTGATAGTAGGGTGGAGAGTTAACTCTTCAAGGCCACATGAACGAAACCATAGAATACTAGATCAGAGAAAAAATCTAATAGTAGCAATTAATGTTAGTCAGGAAAGCTCCTCTCACACATGACTCAAACATGAGGTCGAGCAAAGTGATCAATTGATATTTCCCCTCTTTCGTTTTCCTAGTGGGACTATTGCAAGTTTGGGGATTTGAAGAGTGACAAGTCCTTGATGTGACACCACTTCTTATTAGTTTTGGGTCGCAGATTTTTTGTCCGACATTCCCATGCCCATTTGCTAGTATTTACTGTCGACTATACCCCCCAACCATTCATTGTGAATCGGTAAACATTGTAATCTCTCCTAGTATTCCACATAGGTGATTGCAAGGGGGATTCCTTCTACAAGTAAGTTTCCTTGTGGTACCTACGACAAACGTTCAAACTCTGCTTCAACGAACTGGGAGGGTATTTTATTGTGGGATCTTACTTGCACTTTGGGCGAGTGTTCCATGAATATTATAGTAATTGTTGCTCGTTTCTTCATTGACGAAGTCATCTCTTGTCTCTGGAAGATCCTTACTTCCTTTCTCCCTGTCATAAGGGAGTTGTTTTATTTCTCTTATCTTGTAGGGACTTTGGAAGTGTGTGCTCTTTGACGTTTAGCAGACCCTAGGTTGAGTCTGCGTCCATGGAAATAGTTTTTGAGGATACCAACCAAGGGACCCCTTTACATGGGGAACCTTATGCTTTTCCTTATTTTGGAAACGTTGGTCCTCCCTACATCGATACATTGAATCTTCCTGGTTTTACTGTGGGGTTACCAATATGGTTTTTTTCCACTCTCGTGGTCTCGAATTCCCCTACTGCTACCAACGCAAGATCTCCACCTCAACAACATCAACCTATTGTTGACCATTTTCCTTCTTCACCCATCGTGTCTTCTTCCATATATTCTTCCTCACTTGGTGAAAGCCTTGATACTAGTAACCAGGAGGCTAAGAAAAACAAGAAAAGGAAGAACAAGAAGAAGAAAAATAAGCAAGGGGGAAATCAACCAACCACTGTCATGAGTGTTGATAATGTTGGAAAACCTACTAACATAGCAAACAATCCCAAATTACCTTCCAGGATTTGTAAGGGTGACCACCTTCTTAACCATTTCCATGGTATTCCCAAGTTCTTAGAAGCGTGGTCCACGGGTTCTTAACAAACTGTGTCACCAGCCGCTTCAAGTCATGCTGGTGACAACCCATCAATCAGTGATCATAGGGTTGGGAAAAAAAGGGTAAAATCATTATTCCTTTCCGTTTATGCAGGGAAATGCACCTCACTTACATTTTCCCTCGTATGGATGAAGCTTCACAATTGTTGGAAGACATCATTGTTTCCCAGCAACAACCTCCAGTTGCTTCCCATGAGTCCTCTCCCACCCAACCATTGATTGATAAAGTGGTTGGTACGATTAAATCCTCGGTCAATCCCACTCTTCCCTTGGAGATTGAAGTGATACCACTCGGGTTTTTCTTTTCACGTCATATTTCTCTAAACAAGGGCGAATACTAATCATTTCAATGGAACCCCCTCCAAGTACTGAGGTCATTTCCTTTGATTGGAATAGTTTGGTGGAGCCTCCCCTTCCTTCCTACCTACCTTTTCAAATCACTATGCAGGTTTGTGATTGGTTCATACATCACACTATTTTATATGAAGGCGCTTTTGTTAGTATTATATTCTCAACCACTTGGAAAGTTATTGGTTCCCCTCATCTTGTGTCGATGACCCATCATATGTTCGATTTTAATAGAAAATCCAATGAACCTTTAGGGATCCTTCCTCAGCTTCCCATCACCTTAGGAGGGAAAATTTTATTTATCAATGTTATGGTAGTCCAAGGCTCTTTAGACTTTAATTTACTCCTTGGTTGGGACTATGTCTATGCAATGAAATTTTTCGTGTCCATACTCTTTTGAGTGATGCTTTTCCCTCATAATGGAAACATTTTGACCATTGACTAGATTTTGTTCATTAGTACTGATCTGTCTATCAACCATCCAACTTCCCTGAATGTTCCTTATATGAAAGTGGTATCCCTCACGCCACAAGTTAATTATGTGGTATCATGTCCCATGCCTTCAACTGCTAATGAGAAGGATATTCTCACTGTATGCTTGACTTATTTAGACTTAGATTCATTAGTTGACATGGTGAACCCTTCAATGGGGGTTTTGGAGCCTGATCTCCCCCCCATTACCCCTATTGAGTCTCTTGACATAAATTATTTCCAGAGCATTGTTCTTCTGTCCAATGAAGACCTATTGGAAGCCATGGTCAAGGATAATGAGCATAGTTTTCTTTCTGTGTCAAGATTGTTAAAATATGAAATAGATAACCATGAGCATAGTTCATTTTCTATGTCAATCTCATTAAAAAATGAAATAGACCCCCCTCCAATTGAGTTGAGTCTTCTACTAGATCTAGTATTTGAACCTTCATTTCATCCACCTGTTTCAGTTCATCCTCTTTCTTCCTCCCTCTCTGGTGAACCTATTCCTATTAATATACAGGAGTCTAATAGGGCGCATAAGAAGAGTCGATGGATGAAACGAAGCTTGGGGGGAATGTCTCCATCCTCTGGACATCATGCTAGAGTTAAGCCATTATCTTCTATCGATCATGCTAGGGGAAAAGTACCAACCTTTGGACATCATATTGGAAAGAAAACTGTCAATGGGTATCATTTTGAGCATAGTTCAGTTTTGGTCTCAAGCTCATTAAGAAATGAAACCAACCTTGAGCACAATTTCATTCTCTGTTTCAAGTTCGTTAAAAAATGAAGCAGACACTTCAAGCATACTTTGATCAGTTTTTCATGCTCGTAAAAACTAGATGAAAAAGGAACTCTTTGGAGTCTCCTTTAAGCTCTTTGCAGACTCTCTAAACATGAAAATATTGTCGAGTAATCTATTCTCCTTCACACTCGTTAAAAGGATTTGAAAGGGCATCTACTCGGCGTAAGTTTAACCCTTTTTCAGACTGGATGGAATAAATACGAAAAATGAATACTCTATTCAATCTTGACTAGAAGAGTTCTCCCTTGTATTGTTTTATACTTTTTTTCGGGCTTGGGGGACTAAATTTATGAAAAAGAACACTCTTGGAGTCTTCTTTAAATTATTTTTAGACTCTCTAAACATGAAAACACCACTGATTTTATCTTCTCTAGGCTCGTAAAATTATACATTGAAGGATCCATATGGGACCAAACCCCTCCTTCTCCAGGTTCGTTAAACATGTGATGAGGGAATCATCGCAGATGAGTTATATCAAGCATCAGTTATCCTCCTCAAGATCGTTAAAAAATAAAGAGGTACTCTCCATTCATTATGGGGTAAAAATTTGAGGGAAGTGGGTCAGTTCTTTGGAAAGCATTATGGAAGCTATTTGTTGTCACCCTTGAACATGGAACCTATTTGTGTCTTGTCTTACAGTTGGGTAATCTGCTTGTCTCTAAGTCATACCAATCCTATGAGTCATTATACTCTTTTGGCTCACCTGAAGAGTGCCCCAATTATCATCACACTATGCTTTGGTCTATCTCTCAGTCGAGTAAATGTTGTCAAGTCATTTGTTGTGCCTCACAATGTTCAAGGGAAGGTCTATCCCAAGTCAACCACTCTATGGTATTACCGACCTTCATCCTTGTGTCAGTATGTGCTCATATAATCTATTATCTTACATCTCTTTCCTGTGTCAGTTTCATGTTGATGATGGGGGACACATCATGGTCCTCCTTCGACGAGTTTGTTCATGTTGAATTCAACACATTATCCAGGAATTAGACTTAGAAACTAGTTATTACCTTGGAACCCGCATGCCTCAATGGTAGGTCTCCTCGCTTTCGACATTAGGTTTACATCGTTGTCCTCTAATCAAATGATTCCATGGATGTTCGACTTCATATCATTTATTCACATTTGTTGGAATGTACTAGGGTACCTTGGGAGTCATTATCATCATTAGTGATTTCCCTTGCACTTGTTAACGATATACATCAATGATTGGTAATCAAGTGGTTATACCATGTTCGACATCAACACATGTATTCATATGGTTATAATCCTACCATTTCAGGATCTAGACGAAGACCTTGGGAACCCACCTCTGTTACAAGCTTCACCCAGGTTGCAATGAGGATTATTTGAGTACTTAAGAAGATTACAATATGGTCATCATGTTGGCAATATCACTGATGCATATACTGTCACATAGATCCACTTTGTATTGGTCTTATGTTTTTTTCATATCGTAGCTCCATTGTGTATTCTTTCATGGCTATGACTTGATTGAGTCATGTAAATATGGATCCACATTGTGTCTTTGGTGGCCATATCCTTAGTCATTGCTTTCATGGATCCGCAATGTATTGATCGATGGCCATGCTTTTAGTCAGTGTATGCCAAGCATGGGTATGCCTACCTCGAGGATGATACATATATATTGTTTGATTTTTTTTTGTAGCTTCCACCTGACTATCCTATTCCAACACCCTCACATACATATTTTTGTAAAGTGTCTCGAACATCAAATTTTCTTCTTACTTCAAACTTTAGGGGACATCTGTTACACACTTAAGTGTCACAATTTCATCACCATGAGGAAGTGTATATCATAATCCCTAGACACATTGAAGAGGAAATCTATCATTTGGAGGTCGAAATACTACCTTTTTCTTTGAGTTTTTGAGCTTGTTTGAGCTTCATCGCACCCCTACCCATATACAAGGAGGGATAAACCTAGATCATTTCTCCTTTCTCAGTTATAGGGGAGAAATAGTCTCACCATGTGATCAGTTATGGGGGGGGAGGGGGCGATGAAGTATTTGCAACCATTGTGCCTTGTTTTGTGAGGTTGTTTCCAATATATTTTAGTTGGTTAAGGGATTGGTTCAAGATACCTTCTATTCAAGGTAAGGTCAATATTGTTTGTTCATATAAATCCTCATTTGACCACATCCCCTCCTCAAAACTATCCTATGGTTGTGATGCCTCAATGTCTATATAATGGAGGCCATACTTGAGTGAAATGGAGAAGAGAAATTAGAGAATCATACTTATGACTTTGTGACATTCAAGGGGATGGAAATGAGATCTTGGGGGAGCTATTGCAAAATCAATATTGAGATTATAAGTTCTTCACTATTGATTGCTTTCCATTAATATATAACTTGTCCTATTCCCCTCATGCCTATGTGTTTGAAACTATATGCATGTCTATTGTTGTCTAATTATATGTTCTTCTTAACAATATAGTGTAGAAGAAGAAGGTATTGATGTGTTCTTTACATGACTTCTTTTGCACCAGGAGCTTGGACATCAAGATCAAGGGTTGGAGAAGTGAGGAAAACCAGTGTAAAAGATGTGAGTCGTTTATCCTTCTCTTCTCATTCTTATTGCTGACATATATAGTGGATCTAGAGGGGAAGTAGTAAACCATTTTTTTTTTCTCTGTCTGGGATCAAAGGGGTCTTGATCCAAGGGGGTTTTCACTTGTCCACAGGGGAAACTTTTCCACAACATAAGGATGGGAAGTATTTCATCATTAATGTGCATAAAGGTAAATTGAAGATTTCATTGGTAAGTGCCAACCATGCCAAAAATTTGATTAGTTCAAGTAAGAAGTATGTTTTTATTTTCTTACGAGAGAATGAGGTGTTTGATGAATCAGTAGGAGTAAAGGCATCTCTGGAGGGATAACTAAAAATCAGAAAAAATAGTTGGAGGAATTTTTACATGCATACAAAGGAGTGTTCCAAGAGCCTGAAGGAATGGCGCCTAAGAGGGAAGTGTATCACGAGATACAATTGTTGCCTGAATCCTCATTAACAAACATTGGGTTGTATAGACAACCTATTCTAGAAGTAGATGATGTGAAGAAGCAGTTGCAGCAATTGTTGGAGTATAGAGTAATTTGACCAAGCACCTCACCTTGTGGGTCACCTATCATTATAGTACCCAAGAATGATGGGACTTGGTGAATGTGTATCTACAATAGAGATTTGAACAACATTACATCAAGAATTGGTACCCTCTTCCTCAGATTGATGATTTGTTGGACCAATTACAACATGCCAAGTACTTCACAAAGTTGGACCTCAAATTAGGATACCACTAGGTACATGTCAAAGAAGAAGACCACCTTCAAGACAAGGCAAGGTTTGTATGAATGGTTGGTCATGCCATTTGGCTTATATAATGCACCAACTACATTTATGATAGTGATGAATGATGTATTACACCCATATTTAGTGTTAAGCCCTAAATAGTGGCTCATTACCCCTTAATTGGGGCATATTACATTAGTAGTGTTATTTTTTTTTTATGTCGGCTTTAGTCCATTAGTTGTAATTATACCTCCTAGTCTCCTATATATACCAAGAAGACATTTTCATTTGGAATCATCCGGTATTTGGACATTTCTGTGGGCATCAGGAGGTTTCCCCCTCGAAGAGGCTGATTATTTGAATTTCTCTCTTTTTCAAGGTGTTGAGTACTTATTCTGAGGTTTTTCTATGCTATATTGATATTCGGTTCCTAACATATGGTATCAGAGCTCAAGGTCTTGGGGTTTCCCTACTACATCTGAGACACCTTGGAATTTTCGCGATAAATTGTTTTCTACAATGATTCAGAAGGACTACTTGGAGGATATTTAATAGACAGATCAAGGTACCTTGGGTTAAAATTTCATCTCATGAGGCCTTAGAATTTAGGAGATACAACCTTTGTAAGATAGGGTTATGGAATCAGCTTGAATTGAGTCATTGCGGAATTTTTTCTATAAAATTGTTTCTGTAACATTTCATACCCTAAACTCCGGAGGATATTCACATAAATTAGTAAGGTATCTTTGGTAACAATTTCAGCTTCTGGGTCATCTTAAATTTGTATATACACCCTATGGAAGATAGGGTATCTGACTAGTCCTATTGACTAGTCTCAAGCAGGTGTTCCGGGTAAAAAAATCATAACTTCTTCCTAGAGTATCCAAATTGAGTGATACCAATTGAATTGGATAATGGACAACCCGTAGTAGTTCTGGTACGAGTTTCAGAATTTTATATCAATTATTTTGTGTGAGGCACACTATACAAGTGAGATCTCTTGGAAAGGTCAAAACTCAATAAGTTGTGGGGAATTTATCGTAAATTACACTTGGCACATCCAATTTTTATCAAACCTGTGGCATTTCAGAGAATAAATACCAGAGACCTACAAAAAAAAACAAAAAATCATACTCAGAAGGGCCGAAATTTTGGAGATACAATAAAAGGAAGATTGTCTAGCAAAACCACCTCAAAATTAGGGTTTAAAGTGATACTTGGCCAACATGCCACCAAAAAAGGGAAATTCTACACCAAATAAGCCTCTAGACAATCCTACTTGGACTCTTGATGAAGGTGAAGAAATTCGTAGGGACATAAATGATTTACAAAAGAAGACAGTAACAAAAGATGAACTACAAGCGATGATGGATTCAACGGAAGCTAAGTTTTAGGCAATAAATACTAGGATGGATGGTTTAAAAGGGGAGATCATGGAAGGATTGAAAAATTTCCTAATAGAGAGGACACCTAAAAGTGAAAATGTATCCCATGAAATTCATGATGAGGACACAAGGAAGGTGAATCAAGAATGGAGAAACTCCAACTTTG
>WSFP011456415.1:0-19280 GCA_009831015.1 Picea engelmannii | reverse complement strand
TTGTACTCATCCCTTATTATTCATTTTTATTAATATATTTTATTATTCTTATTTAATACCTTATTTATGTGTATTTTTATGTACATAACAAAACAAAACTTGGTATTTAGAAATAATAGCTTGGAGGTCAAGATGCATTGAGGGTGTCTCAACTTCATGAATAGAATGGAGTTGAACAATAATACCGGAGTGGCCTTTCTTGAGGAATTTTTCCATGCGATGGGAACTAATGATATCAAGAGAAACAACTTTGAGACCTTGGAAGTGATACCTTTGTCCCTCCTATTGGAATTGCATGGTTAATTACGTAAAATATATAAGAATGGGACCCAAAGTGCGTAACCATTCAACACCTAGCACAATGTCACACCCACCCATTTTGATGGAAAACATATGAGATTTCAGGTGGTAATGTCCAATTTGAAGACATACATTTTCACAACTCCCACCACATTTCATGGACCCACCATTGGCTATCATGATTTTAAAATTATTGACAACACAAATATAGCAATTGGTTTCCTGGGAAATGTGACGATGAATAAAATTGTGGGTTTTATCACTGTCAACCAGGATGATTACCTTCCTTTTCTTAATATATCCAATGAGCTTGAGAGTTTTGGGATCAGAGAAGCGAGTGAGATCATGTAAGGAAATGAGTGGTTCAACTTCAGGTGGGTCAGTGGGCTCAAGGGTAGCATCAGGAAGGGAGGGCTCTTCAATAAGTGGAAATGTCACATCTTCTTCATGTACATCTTTAGAAATGGCCATTAAAAGTTTTTGTTCCTTACACTTGTGCCCCATAAAATATTTTTCATCAAAATTATAGAAAAGATCATTTAATTGGAGTTCAACCATTTCATCCCTAGTTAATTTCTGGACCTTGAGGGCACTAACAGGGGGGTTAGGATTAGTGGGTTGAGGGCGAGGATCAAAAGAGGGTTTTTTGTTATGGGAAAAAACATCTTTTTGGGATTCTTTATCACGTTTAGTAGCTTCCAACCAAGTTTTAGGGTTGTCCATGAGAACCTGGGATCTGATTTCATCCTTTAGGCCACTGATAAATCATTCACATAAGAAAGCATCTGACATGCCCTCGGTTCGAAAGGAAAAATGCTCAAAAGAAGATATAAAGTCTTCCACTGTACCTGATTCTTTCAACTTGGTCAAACAACCGAGATAGTGGGTATCATTGTCAAAGAGATCATAGAGCTCTGCACCAAACAAGGTCCAGGAAATATACCCTTGACGTGAATGTTTACACCATTGCCACCATTTCCATCGTTCAAGATCGAGATAGAGGAAAACATAGCGATGCTTGGGCAATTCATTAGTAATACCATGTAGAGAAAAGTAATTCTCCATTTGAGTGACCCAACCCGTAGGATCAGAGCCATCAAATTTATTAACCTCGACACAAGGAGGATAGGGGTCATGCTAAAAGGAGTTGGATTGAAAAGGAAGAGAATGAGAGGAATCAACAACACCAGGTTGGTATGAGGAGGAAGGACTCGAAGGGAGATTCAACAACTGGTTGACAATAGACTGGAGGGTGTTAAATTGGTTCATGAATTTGGCGTCCATATTTCAAATTTTTTTCTCTACGTGGGTTTCTAAGTGTGAAAGGTGAGAATTGGTAGAGGTAATTTCATAGGTCGCTTTATTGATGGAAGCTTGCAGGTCTTGGTTGCGAGTGGTGGCCATTTGGAGAGGGGAAGTGTGGGAAAGGAAAAAAAATGGGTGGGTGGGACCACAAAAAGGGGCTTATAAGTGATATGTACCACGATGATCAGGGAAAGAAGGGAAATATAATGGAATAGGAGGAAAATTTTGGAAAATGAAAAGGGCTCGAGTCCACGGGATTTTTTATTTTAAATGAAGGGTATGATTGTGATTAGGGATAAAAGGGGAGTCGATAGGAATAAATGTGTAGTAATTTTGCAACCTGAATGCAGGAGGCATAGTTGCATGACAATAGATATTGTCTTTTATTTTTTTTGTTTTCATCCCAAGGGTTAGGATATTCAAGGGTTCTACAGTCAAGGGTTTTCCCTGTGTTATATCTCTCTGATATACGTGTAGGGTCCAACAATATTACTCGACCCAATATCTCAGGGCACCAACTAAGGAGGCTAGATTGTGCCCTTAGCCGTACTACCTGACTACCTAGGTACTAGAGAGTATCTTCCCAAGTGTTGTTCTCGGTGGCATTATAGCAGTCAAACGACCGATTGGTTTATCTATGGAGGGCTTCATGATATCTAGGCCGATCCATATACAAGTGTTGTCTGATGCACTACCATTTGAAGGGGTACCAACATGGGTTACAAGGGTGTCCAACAGATGTACGCTTAAGTACCACTTGTATTTACTATGTGTATTACTACCCGACCACGAGTTTATGCATGTAATGACACATATTTATAGCTTTAAGATGCCATAATGCGCCTCTACCCTGAAAAAAAATTAACCCATGATTTTATGTCGAGGAAAGTTCTCTGATACCACTTGTAAGGTACCGGATCTATTATATTAGCAGAATAGAGAAATAATGCAGAGAATAATACTGATATAGAAAAAAATATTGAAATATTGTAGAGATAACAATAGAACAACAAATTATATGGAACCACAACACCATAATAATACCTTTATTGATAGGAAACAATGTTCACTTGCCTCTTCAAAGGGGAAACCTCTAGAAGAGAAAAATCTCTATTACAGTAATTCCCAAAATAAAACTTCTCATACCCTCTACTCTTATTTATACTAAATTTGTTTATCCCAAAGAACAATCTAGAGGAAGATCCTTCTAGAGGAGGAATCTTTTATTAGGTCTTATTACAATTGACTTATTACTTCTTTTTGCTAGGCCTTATTAATATTGACCTTTATTACATGGAAATATATTATTCTACCCACTTGAGGGGTTAGGTAGGCTAGGTCCCTAAGACACTCACTGTATAGAAAATATTTGGTCTTGTGTTAACTAGATACATCAATGATCCAATCAATTGTCTATACAGATTCAAATCAATTTCGTCAGAATTGGAAGAAGACACATTTAGTTTCTTTAGATTCATCACCATTGGTGTAGCCACGGGCTTCAAGTTCAACATCCCAAACTTCTTCAATATCTCAACTATGTACTTCCATTGACTCATGAAGATCTCATCAGTTCTTTTCCACATATCTAGTCCCAAGAAGTAGTGCATCATACCGAAGTCCTTCATCTCAAACTTAGAGGCCAATGCATACTTTCATTCAACAATAAGGCTCTATGTACCGGTGAAGAATAAATCATCAACATAGAGGACCAAAATTAGGGACTCACCATTAACATTATTATAGTACAGGCTGTGATTGACAACACTTTTTTTGAAGCCCAAAAATCATCAAGTGTCCATCAATCCTCGCATACCAAGCTTGAGGTGGCTACTTGAGTCCATAGAAGGCCTTCTTCAACCTGCACACATGAGACTCCTTCTCATGTATCACGAAACCATCTGGTTTCTCAATGTATACTTCTTCCTCAATATATCCATTGAGAAAGGTTGTATTTACATCCATTTTATGTACTCTCTAACCCATGGATGTTGCAAGGGAATAATCATCCAGATAGAAGTGTATCGAGCAACATGAGCAATTGTCTCCTCATAATCTATTCCCTCCACCTGAGAGAATCCTCTAGCAACAAATCTCATTTTTGTCTCTCGATGCTCCTGTCAAATGTGTGTTTGATATTGTAGATCCATTTGGAAGTCACTACAGACTTCCTCTCAAGTATAAGAACAATATCTCACACATCATTCTTCATGATGGATCAATACTCCTCCATCATGACATCTCTCCATACTGGATGACTAGCTACCTCTTCATAATAGGAAGGCTTAGAATCAATGATGTGGCTCATAACTTCAACATAGCATGGATATCTATAATGTCTCTTTCTCTCTCTGAAGGTACCACAAGGAGATGCATGTCATTCTACCTCCTACAGAGTCTGATGATCCCTTGTAGGTCTCTTCCGACCTACTACAATATCTCTGGGAACATCAACTGGAGCTATAGGATCAACATGATCAATTTGATCAATCTCCATGTGATATCTTCTAAATATATGAAAGGATACCTCCTCCTAAAAGGTAACATATCTACTCACCTCAATCTATCTCTGACTAGGGATGTAGATCCGGTATGCCTTTGAAGACTCATTGTACCCCACAAATGTACCCTTTCTTCTTGAAGGGTCTAGCTTGATCCTTTTCTCCTTGGGTACATGAATGTATACTGGACACCCAAATATCCTAAAGTGTCCAACCTCTGGATTCACTCTAGTGAAGGCCTCCTCGGATGTCATGTTCCTCAAACTCTTATGAGGAATTTTGTTCTAAACATACACTCAAGTCATGGATATCTTTTCCCTCAGGAACATAGGTAAATGTTGATCATGCTAAGTCATATTGGAACATATTTGATATATCGAGGTTCCCTCATGAAACCAATGTCTTAGGAAGCTGAAAAACATCAATATTCCCTCAGGAACTAGAGGTGACCCCTCCTTTGTCTCTTCTCCCTATGACACTGAAGGTATCTCTTCCTCCTTCTTTGGAGGAAACTCAATCTCTGCTCCCTTTGGATGTAGTACCGCCTCCATCTCTGGGATTGCCTCTACATACAATGGAACTGCTTCCATGCTTGCTTTCTCAACATCCCATGGCTCGACTCATGTACAGGGACTGCTACACCTTCTCCCTCTGTGTCTCATAATATGTTTTCTTCCTTTATTGGATATACCATAGTTGTTCTATATTCTCTCTTGACTCGTTGTATCCATGATCATTGGCACTGTCTCTGCTATCTGGCATGATACCGTCCTGGGTGGTACATTTCTCCTAGAGACTTCTTGTCTCTAAGCATCATGTCTGGAAATGTGTCTCCTTGATATCATGTTGGAAGGTATTTCCCTCCATGTTTTCCTCCTGCGACCGTCATTATGGATCCTTATCGAAGCTATTACATATGACCTTTCCAGAACAAGAAACAAGAACAAAAAAAAGAATCTCCTAGAGGAGATCAATTTATCTTGTGCACAACTATATACAGTGGACCTCCAAATAATATGTCTTCTACTATGACCAACACACATCCATCATATACTTGATGTGATATGGCTACCAACACACATCCATCATATACTCGATGTCATACAGCTACCAACACACATCTAGCATATACTCGATGTCATACGGCTACCAACACACATCCATCATATACTCAATGTCATACAACTACCAACACACATCCATCATATAATCAATGTCATATGGCTAAACATGTTTATTTTCTAGTGTTAAATTAAACAAGCACAATTTTGTGCAAGTGGTAATTACTTCCAATGATATACGATATTACTTTAGTAAACACTAGAACATCACTAAGTAACTCATAAAATTTTAACTTCCTAGTCTCTTCCTTACATCACTTATCCCACGTGTGAAAGAGAAAAAATTTATGTGTCTATTGTTGTGTCTTTCAAGTGTGTTTTTATAGTAATATTAGATTGATCCAAAAAAGACACGTCTCTTTGAAAAATTAAATTTAAATTTAAAATTAAATTAAATTTTATTTCTTATAAAAGTTAGATAATACCTCCATAACTACCCAAAGATTGACTTTGTTAAATTGTTCCTCCATAATTCATGTGATTCCTTTCATAAATATAGGTAGAATTAAATATGCAGTACGTTCCTCATATTTAGGTAATTAGATTTTTTTACTAGAAATTACTACCCACCATAATTTATGGAATTCTTTCTATAATCTAGGTAGGAGTAAAAAAGTAAATATGTTGTACATAGAGATTGTAACAATCCCATAAATTTAAAACCCCCAATATTTTACTCTACTCTCATTTTCCTAGGCCCTCCTGTGAAGGAGTCAAGCCTAGTCTCGCTCTCATACCATGTTGTTTTTCTTCATATGAGATATAATCGATATATTATTACAATGATGAGTGTTCCACATATAGGGAACATATGGTGACCATCCATGAAAGGATGCGTCTGTTGGCCCTTGACCAAGTTTTGGGAGTTCCTTGGTCAAGTTTGACCTATTTTGGGACTTCGACAAACTGTTGAAGGCGAAGCGCAAGACGAAGTAGAGATCGCGGGATCTCAGCCCCTTTTTGGGATTTGGGATTATGTAACGATTATGGGGTATTAGCCCATGGGTTTACCCATGTTTAGGCCTATTTTGTAAAGTATAAATAGAGGTCTAGGCAATGTAAGGAGAGGCATGTATACATGCATATATATGCATATTTGTGTGACATTGGGCTAAGTGTTAAGTATGTATTGTATATGCTTTGTGCATACTGTGTAAGATTTGCAGAGCTACGTGCAAGTAATTGTAAGAAGACTTGGTATTGTACCCTATCTAGAAGAAGGAGGATCTGGCAGAGTGTGCGCAGATCTCGTGTCTTATGCGGAGTAGGATTTTGATGCTATGTGCCTGTAAGAAGCTTGACAAAGATAATAAAGAAGAAGAGTTGGTGGACGTAGCCCCAGGGTGGGGGTGAACCACATATATGTTGTGTTTCTCTTCTTTGTGCAATGCGTTGATGTGTTTATGTCTTTACTTGTTAATTTCTTTGATATAGATAGATAGATATGTTTATGCTTTGTGCTAATGATGTATATGGATGCTAGATCTGACCTATGTGAATTTTCTTAGTGCTTGAACCTGCTAGATATAATCTAACCCTCTATGATAAGTGCTTAGATAAATCAGATTTGGATGAATGATGCGATGCTCTGTTTTATCTGCGGAGTATATAGTGGTTGAATGTTGATGAACAGTCGATGCTAAGTGCTATGTTAAGTATTACAATCAAAGATATATGTCCCAGCTAGGTTTGCAGACATATGAGTCCTGCAACCACCACTGCGTCTACCTCGGGTGAGACTTCATCTTCTTCGCAGGTGTTTTCGAAAGGGCCGGTAGTTAGGGTTTTGTTCGTGCACTATTGTAGCCTTGAACCCTGGGTCTACCCCTGTTCCAACAAATGGTTCCATTGCCAGGACCTGAAACTGTGATTGCTGGGAACTGAGGAAGAAGAAGCTTTTTGCAAAGATCAGACCTGAAACTGTGAAATATATGTGCACAGATCTGTTTCCCTAGTGCACAAGATTCCACTTGATTTTTGAAGCTCTGTGCCAAGAAAAGAGGTCAGATCTGAAGAAAAGAGGTAATATCTGAACGCTTTGTGCTTTGATAAAGGTAAGAATAGTGAAAAGTTCTATATCCAAAATCTTTGTTCTCTGTAGAAGTAAGATAAGTGGAAATTTTTGTTTCGACAATATGCATCTAGGTATGCTTGATAGATTATGTCCTAGCATGAAAACTAGGGCACTAATAGATGAAATAAGGTTTGATATGTGTAGATCTGATAAGAATAGTGAAAGATATGTTATACCTATGCATAGAAAGAATGTTTGGACTAGCAAGTGGATGCAGGATCTTAGAAAGAAATGCTTGCAGGTTAGCTACTATGATCCTAGCACGCAGTGAAGGAAGAGTTGTGAATCATTTAAAAGAAAGAGAGGATTAACCCTCTGTTATAGTTGCAGAAAACTGAGAAATCTTGCGAAGGAATGACCTGGGAGAAGACCTAGTTGTCTTTGTTGCAAAGCTATGGACCATGAAGTATTGGACTGCCCTAGAATGAATGTTAAGCTTGAAGGAATGAACATAAGACAAGAAAACCCTAAGGCAGATCCAAAAACTATGATTATGGCAGAACCACAGAAAGAATCCGAGAAAGTATAGCTACAGATAAAAGAAATCCTAAATGACCACCGACATGTCAACTTATCAGTGACCTTCAAAGAAAAAGAATGCATAGAAGAAAGAATAAGAGACTTCGACATTGATTATGTTCTATATGAGGAAACACAGGTGAATATCATGACAAAAAGAACTTGGGAATCTATAGGAAGGCCTGCTATGCTTCCTTCATTAGGAGGAATAGGACTATTCAAAGGAAAGTTGATAAACCTATGTGGAAATCTCACCCAAATACCTATGAATGCCAATGGGACTTCGACAGAGGAGGATTTTGAGATTATCAAATTTATTGAGGGCAGTGCTCCATTTACCATGTTACTAGGAAAACCTTGGATTGAAAGAGATCAATCCAGAAGGAAAGAAGAAGAAGAATTTTTAGAGAATAAGAAGCAAGAGTTAAAAGATTTTATGACTAGAAGGATCACACACTTGATTGAAGAATAGGAGAACAGATCGAAGCTATTTAGCACCAGAGACCCGGATGTCGAAGTTGTAATAACACTAGAAGACCCACAGAATATTGAAGTACCTATTCCATATAAAGAAGAAGTATCACCCTCGAATCTTAGGAAATAATATCAACAACGTGAAGTAAGTATGCCAAACGCAAATAAGAATCAGAATGGAAAAATGCATACTGTTAGCATCAGAAGTCACTCCTGGATTGCTTGCAGGAGAAAAGCCCAATGCCCATCAGTTTATGTCACGATTTGTTTAATAGGGTGATCGAGTGGGTAAAGACTCAAGAAGATATAGGTTTAACTCAAGAAACCGGGCCTGGTATGTAAAAAGCAAGGGAGGTCTTGATCCAACTTTCGTCAATAAATAGATTAAAGGGTGGTAGATGGAAGACTTGTGAGAAGGGAGAGAAAGACTGCCTCGGGCGACAGGCCTTCGGAAGCTTGAGGATGAAAAACTCAGAAGCCAAGATCCTCTTGGTCCAGAGCTTCAAGGAGCTGAAGGGTGACTCAACTGAATCCTTCAATTCCAAGTTGTTCAACGCTAAGAAAATCATAGGAACTGATTAGAAACAATGCAACTGTTACAGTGATCCAACCTACATCATCCAATAACAACTACAACTCGACTGGATCCTCCAATTTCGAGTTGTTATAACACAGTAAACAAAGAGATGGAAAAGAGGATGACATCCATAAAGTAAGAAGTCTCAAATGCCTTATACATAAACCAGAGCAACCAGCGCTTCATCAAAACTTTACAATCGGGAGCCTTTCTCAACCATCGATAGATTACAAAATACAAAGACTGAGTCTATATACTCAGAAAATTCACCTAACAACGGCGTGCTCAGTCATTCAAGGCTTGGTGTCCTTTCATCCGAATTCAGACAGATATCCTTCGTCAGACACCATCTTAACTGCGCATGGCTCCTGTAAGGGGAGTAGATGAGCCATTAAGAGCCAAGTTAGCATGTGCAGACCTCCTCTGGCTAATCGAGGACTAGGCATGGCCTCTTTGGAAAAAATGGTACACAGGACCCTCTCGAGCAGACCGCTGGCTAGGCTCTCCATATCTTGCACTTAATGCATGAAGAGAGGTTTCAACCACTCTTTCTTACCTTCATTTACTTCAAGCGAAAACCAGGCTTGAGTTCGGATCAAATGGCACCCGGAGAATGCAATGAACCTTTCAGCAACTGGACCCAATGCCTTTGGCCCCCTTTGCGCAGCTCTTTTATTTCCCAGGTGACCACGGGCTTTGACCTTGCGTTTACTATCAAAGGAGCTTTCGATGTTCATGAATAGGAAGGGGTTGATCCTTGTTTCTTGAAATCGCGATGAGAGAAATGCCGAGATGGCTTAATCTGGCACCACGCGTCCCTCTAGATATGACGGTTCTGACCCTCCCTACGATGTTGTGGGCCCGGGTCCTGGATACTACTGGCACCTCGCACATCGGGAAATGACGGAGCTGCTCTTTGCGCCTTGAAATTGCGATGGGCGAAAAAGCAAGGAACCTAATCACGCGCCGGGTGTCTCCTATGGATGGATGGCGGAGATTTCTCCACGATACCGCAGGCCCAACTCTAGCTGCTTTCGACGCTTCGGGGTTCGGGTTTTCGCGATGCAGGGTGATATGGAACTTTCACCCTTCGAACTCGTGACTATCGAAAAGCCGACGTGACCGGATCACAAGCCACATAACCTTTGGATGGATGGATACTATCCTTCCCTGCATATAATATGGGCGTGATGCATTTGCGCTAATCTCAGCGCAACTCCACTAACCGTGATTTTTCGCCAACCGCTGATCTGCTCCTATGGATGAATCTGGACCGTCGACGATATAATCTCGCCCACTCACTTTCTTGGGGGTCTGAAATGAGATTTTCCGCGTTGCGCTCAAGCGCTCCTCATGCGACTCGCTGACCCGAATGCTCTTGTGCCCCAGACAAGAAATGTTACTAACATTAGGATCCATGGGGGATAGAGTCGTCCCTGTGATGCTCTAAGGACTCATTTTGCAGTTCCAGTGCCTTGTTGTTGGTCTATGGAGTCATTTACTAAGCCGAAACAACAATAAAAATAAAAACAAAGAACTAAAAGGACAATATTTACAAACAAAGGAGCCACCGAAGGCTCAGACAAAACATTTCTTAAGAAAATGCCCATTTACTGGGTTGTTGAAAACTTCTTCACCCTCCAAATCCTGCAACGTGTACGTGTTATTTGAGAAAACTTCAGAGATTTTGAAAGGCCTGATCCATAGGGATTCAAATTTGTCGTGATTGCCCTTGTCTTTCTTAGGAGCATCCCATTTTAGTACCAGGTCTCCTATCTAGAACTCCTCCTTCTTGGCCTTCTTATCGAATACCTTCTTGATCCTTCGCTGATGGTCCCAAATTCTGATCATTAGCTGCTCTCTGGACTGTTGGACTTCTATCAGATGATGAATTCTTCGGATCATATCATTGGGCTCTTCTTGATATTCCTGGAAGAATTTCGCTATGGGAACAACTAGCTAAGAAAGGAGGATAACTTCTGCTCCGTAGACTAACTGGAAAGGAGAGATGCCTATAGATCTCTTTGTGGTCACCTGATCAGCCCATAGAGCGAATTTTAGCTTCGAGTTCCAAGCCCTTTTGTTGCCCTCTAATAATATTTTGATGATCCTTGTTAGGCTTTTGTTGGAGGATTCTGCTAAACCATTGCCCTGGGGATAGTATGGGGTGGAGTGAATCAGTTTGATCTCGAATTGTTCACAGAACTTGACTAACGGCTCAGCCTTAAAAGAGGTTGTGTTATCAGTAACAATCTTTCTTGGGCAGCCGAACCTTACAATGAGGTCTTCCAAGAATCCAATGATTACCTTGTGGGAAGCGCTCCTGGTGGGGATAGCTTCAATCCACTTAGTAAAGAAATCTGTGGTAGTCAAGATCCATCTGTGCTGCCCGCTGGAAGCAGGGTGGATTTCTCCAATAAAATCTAGGCCCCATTGTTGGAAAGGTCCCGAAACAACTACAGGCTTTAAAGGCAGAGACTTGAGCTGTTGCTTTCCTGAAAATCTTTGGCATGGGATACAGGCTCTAACTCCTCTGTGTACATCAGTGAACAAGGTGGGCCAGTAGTACCCAGCTCTGACAATTTTGTGGGATGTAGTATTCCAGGAATGGTTCCCTCCACATAGGCCGCTGAAATTCGACCATGATTATGTCGGCCTCTTGTGGATCCATGCATTTTAAAAGCACCCCCAGGGGGTCTTTCCAGTACAAAATTCGATCGATAAGGCAGTATCTGACTGCCTTGAGCTTCAGAGATCTTGCCTTGTTTCTTTGCAGGCCGTCTGGAGGCCGCAACTCTTGCAAAAAGTATATGACATCCTTATACCAAGGACATCGAGCCAATGGGGCCTCCCTTTGAGGGTCCATGTCGGACAACCGACCCTGCTGGATTCCTGAGCATTCATTGATGAAAATTATCCCCAAAGCTTGGCAATTGGCTTCAGCCAACAGCTTGGCTAAACCTTGAACTTTGATCAATTTGGTAGGCTTTATTTCCAGGTCAAACTCCAGAATCTTGGCTATCCACTTACTCCTCCTCCCGTCTATGTTAGGATGAATAAGAATGTCTTTAACAATAGCTGAGGGGACATAAGCTATGAATTTTGATTGCAGGACATAGATTCTAAATTCCTTGAGGGCCTTTACCAGTGCATAGGCCTGCTTCTCCATAGTGTCATACCTGACTTCAACATCCCTCAATGATCGACTGAAATAGGCAATAGGATGCTCTAGCCCATCCTTGTTTATCTGTAATAAAACAACGGCTACCGTGTTAGGTGAAGCAAAGGAGAAAATAAGGAAATCCTTTGAGCAATCGGGACTGATAAGCATGGGGGCTTCAGACAGGGCCTTCTTTATTTTCTCAAAGGAATTTCGCAATTCAGAAGTCCACCTCACTTCATTTCCTTTCCTTGGCATGGATGTTATAAGTTTTACCTCCTCAACAAAGTTAGGCATAAACCTCCTCAAAAAATTAATCTTACCAAGGAAGGATTGGACCTCCTTCTTGGACCTCGGGATTGATAAGGCTTGTATTTCCTCAACTCTGCTAGGGTCAATGCTGACTCCTTCCGCTGATACTATGTGGCCTAGTAACTTCCCCTCTTGCATGGAGAACATATATTTCTTGGGATTTAATGAAATGCCAAAACTTCTGCATTTTAGGAAAACCTTCCTGAGATGACAACAGTGTTCTCTATCAGATTTTGAAAACACTGTGATATCATCCAGGTAGATGACCACAAATCTATCCTTTTCCCCAATGAAAGCTATGTCCATGGCACGCTGGAATGTTTCCCCTACATTCTTCAATCCAAAAGGCATCTTGGCATACATGAATGTGCCCCATGGAGTGGTAAATGCCATCTTTTCCCTATCCTTAGGCAGAACAAAGACTTGATTGCAGCCAGAGAAACCGTCGATCATGGACATCCTGGAGGCTCCTGTTACCCTCTGTAGTATATGTTCCATCTTTGGTAAGGGGTAGTTATCCTTTCGTGAGCTCCTGTTTAGGTTTTTGAAGTCTACAAAGAGTCTGATTTCACCATTCTTTTTCCTTACTGGTACCAAGTTGGCCACCCACTCTGAATATCTCAGTGGTACAATGATCTGAGCTTGAAGCAACTTCTTCACTTCCCTCTCCATGATAGGCAGCATCATAGGATTGATCTGTCTCAGCTTCTTCCTAAATGGCTTTTCCTCCCCCTTCAACGGGATTTTATGCTCAATGACAGAAGTGTCATATGTTTTGAGGTCTTCGTAGGTCCAGGCGAAAGCATCAGTAAATTTCCCTAAAAGTCAAATGTATTCAGACATCTGCTCCTCTGTCAGGCTTCTTGACAATTTGACAAACTTGGGCTCATTCTTGGTACCGATGTTGCACCAAATAGTACCAGCATCATCCTCTAAGATTTCCCCTTTTAATGACACATCATTTCTATCAAAAATCATTTCCAAAGGAACCAGTCCTCTTGGAATATGATTGCTGGGCAGCTGCACAATGTTATGCTCTGCAATCTTATTCAGAAAATTACCCCCATTAAGATTTTCTTCAGAGACAGAGTCTTGGTCGATATGCATCTCTGAAAATTCTTCGACAGTCTCCAAGAACTTCCTGATATCGATATCATCCTCGAATACCTTCCAATGTTTGATGTTGTCAGGTATGGAGGGCCTGTATTTTACCTCTACATCATATCTGAATTTGGGCAGCAAGGGCACTTTGAAATTGCTTACTGATGTAGCCAAGGAATCTGCCATTGTGTTCTCCTCTCTTGGGACAAAATAAATGTTGAATGCCAAGAAGAAACTGTCAACTAGGTCCCACACCTCATTTTTGTAGCTTCTGAGTCGAGGATGCTTGGCTTGATAAGCGTTTCTGATCTGATGGACCACCAACTCTGCATCTTCGAACACTGCTACTTCTTAAATTCCCATTTCCCATGTGGATCTTAACCCTAGGACAAGAGCTTCATACTCTGCCACATTATTGGTAGCTTCAAATTCTAGTTTGTATGACAGAGATATGGTTTCCTGAGCAGGTGACACAAAAAACACCCCAGCTCCAACGCCTTCCTTGGAACAGGATCCATCAAAGAACATTTTCCAGACGGGGGTGATAGAGGGAGGAAATTCATGGGAAGTGGTGGGCTTCTTTCTGAGTTTAAGAGGAGGCTCGGGAGCATGAGTGAGTTGTAGTAGACTGGAACCCAAATCAGTGTCCAAGGAAAAAATAGGATGGTTGGTAGGATTGGCTTCATCACTGATTATATAGGCCAACTGGGCTTCCTTGTATAGCCTTCTATGTTCTCCCCCAAACACCAGGATAGTAGCATATGTGAGGTCCATCTGCAAAGTTTGCCCCAGTGTTTTTATCCAAGATCTTGATAATAGCATACCAAACTTGGGGGGGACATTAGCCACTACAATATCCATGACCACACTTTTCATGGGTAACTAAAACAAGGTCAAGACCAGGTCTTTGATAACTCCTAGACATTGAACTTTCCTGGAGTCAAAGGAATAGAGGTCATGATAGGCTCGGGTGAATTCTAACCCTAATTATTCCATGACAGTCTTGGGCATGAGGTTGTGAGAAGCCCTCGAATCTATCAAGCAGTTGTGCAGTACCTTGTCATGTATGTTCATGGAAGTGTAGAAGGGAGGGGATGAATCATTCTTGTATTCTACCATAGGACCTAGGACAACTGCAGGCTTTTCATCTTGCAAATTGATGGAGTTTGTGGGAAGGCATGAGACCTCAGACTGTAAAATCTCAGAGAAACGTCTCTTGAACCCTTCATGTTTAATCAATTCGGTTAGGGGCACAGGGATCCTAATCTTTTGAATTTCATGCTCGAAATTAAAAGAAGAAGTAAGCTTCAGAATTTCTCTTATTTAGGGAACATGACTCTGGACTGTGGGAGAGAGGGGTTGGGTATTCTTACCTCTATGACTATCTGCTACTCCATTAGCAGGCTTCTCTGTTCTAGCAGAATGCTCAGGGACATCAGGTGTTACTGTCTTTTTCTTAGACCTCAGCTCATACCTGCCTTGGCTGCCACTAGTCTTGTCTCCCTTACTCAGTTCATTTAGCTGGTTGTCCATGAGAGACTCCTCGTACGCTGATTGAGTGAGATGAGGAAAAGGAGGAGTGTCTCCGAAGAAATGGATTTCAGGATCAAGCTCATCTGTTTCCCATTCTTCCCCCTCGGCCACAAAGTTATTTTGAAAAGGGGCCTGAATCTTATGGTCTTCTCTGTCTCTTCCCCTCTCCCTTTGCACAGTCGGGGAAGTAATATTGTTTGGCCTCCTGAAACCTCCTTTGTTTTCGGCGTTTTGGGGGCCCTTGTATGCTTGCCTCCCCTCCACCTTCATTCTCTCCATCTCTGCAGACAGAGACTTCACCATCCTGGTCAGCTCGTCCACTTGAGGGTGGGGCACCGATGGGCCAGAAGTTGAGGCTTTAGATATTCCCTTTATTCTGTCTTCATCGGCCTTGTTCCTCAATCTATCAGCTGCTAATACATTGGATTCCACTTCTATGGCCACATCTTGCATTTGAGCTAAGGAGGTGGCTCTTCTTTCTCTCAATAAAAGACAGAAATCGGGGCCAAATGCATTAGCATAAGAAATCTTGGCCGAGGCTTCTGAGGGCTTTATTTCAGTAGGAATTTTATTATACATCTTATTGAATATTTTGGAAAAGTCGGAGACAGAATCTCCTTCCATCTTCAAAGACCCGAACTCTGTCATGTAATACATGAAATCCTTCCTGTCTCCCCACTGTCTCAGGAAAACACTATCCAGGGCTTCGATCCCAGCAATAGATCTGGGGGCCAATCCTCTAAACCACTTTCTCACCTCACCATCCAGGCTCTGGATGAAGACTCTCATCTAGACATCTTCATTTTCAATGTTCAGGTTGTCTGCATAACTGTAGAAAGTGGCCAGGTGCTCTTCCGCAGTTATGTCCCCTTCCCTAGTGAACTTGGGCATATACTTCAATTAATCTTCAACAGGGAGAGGATTCATAGGATGAGGTAGGATTAAGGGAGCATATCTGGCAGAAGCTATGGCATCCGTTCTATTTAGAGGGGGATTAGCACCGGCCATAGGAATATTAGGTGGAGGAGAACTTGGAGGAGAAGGAGTTCGCCAAGGGGCTACTGGCAAAGAGTCTCAAAGTGGAATGGAAAACAAAAGGGGATTTAAAGAGAAGGCTAAAGGGTTCAAATCAGCAGATGCTCCTCTTTGTGCAGGAGTGGTAACAATAACAAGAGGAGGAGCGGTAAAGATAGGAGTGGGGAAATCTTCTGTAGTCCTGGGTCTACACCAAGGTACATCTTCAGAGGAAAGGGGAGTGACAAGGA
Organism: Picea engelmannii; assembly: GCA_009831015.1. Taxonomy (NCBI): domain Eukaryota; kingdom Viridiplantae; phylum Streptophyta; class Pinopsida; order Pinales; family Pinaceae; genus Picea; species Picea engelmannii. Next base: position 3,038 of record WSFP011456415.1, on the reverse strand, counting down.
ATTCTCCCTCCAATCCCAGACCGGGAGGGGGAAACTCAGCAGGAACACTCCCAAAATTCAGGAAACGGGAAACCTTTGAAGGAGGTCTGTTAAGAAACTGAGAAGGAGAAAATGGAGTTCCTACAGGAGGAGATGGCAGATTACCTGGTTCAGCAGTGGAAGCTTCTTCTTCAAAGGCCTTTCCTTTTCTGAGAACCACCTCTGGATCAGTTTCAAGTGTAGCTAGAGGCAGCTAAGGATGGGACCGCATGTGTTTACCTCTGAAAGCCAAAATTAACACGACAATTTCTCCACAGTGGAGTCGTCACAATGGAGTCACTAGGTGCACAGTAGAAATATTCAAAGGCTCTAATACCTGATGCACCTTCAGAATCAGAGGCTCAATGTCGTTCAATCCCGGGGAAAATATTCAACTTCGTCCCTGGAAACGACGCCATAAATGTTAGCGTCAAAAGTCACTCCTGGATTGCTTACAGGAGCAGAGTCCAACGTCCATCAGTTTATGTCACGATTTTTTTAACGGGGTGATCGAGTGGGTAAATACTCAAGAAGATATAGGTTTAACTCAGGAAACCAGGTTTGGTATGTAAAAAGAAAGGGAGGTCTTGATCCAACTTCTGTCATTAAATAGATTAAAGGTTGGTAGATGGAAGACTTATGAGAAGGGTGAGCAAGACTGCCTCGGGCGACAGGCCTTCGAAAGCTTGAGGATGAAAAACTCAGAAGCCAAGATCCTCTTGGTCCAGAGCTTCAAGGAGTTGAAGGGTGACTCGACTGAATCCTTCAATTCCAAGTTGTTTAGCGCTAAGAAAATTACAGGAACCAATTAGAAACAATGCAACTGTTACAGTGATCCAACCTACATCATACTATAACAGCTACAACTCGACTAGATCCTCCAATTTCGAGCTTTTCTAACACAGTAAACAAAGAGATGGAAAAGAGGCTAACATCCATAAAGTAAGAAGTCTCAAATTCCTTATACATAAACCAGAGTGACCAATGCTTCATCAAAACTTTACAATCGGGAGCCTTGCTCAACCATCGATAGATTACAAAATACAAAGACTGAGTCTATATACTCAGAAAATTTGCCTAACAGCGACATTCTCAGTCATTCAAGGCTTGGTGTCCTTTCAGCCGAATTAGGACAGATATCCTTCGTTAGACGCCATCTCAACTGTGCATGGATCCTGTAAGGGGAGTAGTTGACCCATTAAGAGCCAAGTTAGTGTGCAGACCTCCTCTGGCTAATCGAGGACTAGGCATAGCCTCTTTGGAAAAAATGGTACACAAGACCCTCTCGAGCAGACCGCTGGCTAGGCTCTCCATATCTTGCACTTAATGAATGAAGAGAGATTTCAACCACTCTTTCTTACCTTCATTTACTTCAAGAAAAAACCAGGATTAAGGTCGGATCAAATGGCACCTGGAGAACGCAATTAACCTTTCAGCGACTGGACCCGACGCCTTTGGACCCCTTTGTGAAGCTATTTTATTTCCCAGGTGACCACGGGCTTTGACCTTGCATTTACTCTCAAAGGAGATTTCGACGTTCGCGAATAGGAAGGGGCTGATCCTTGTTTCTTGAAATCGCGATGAGAAAAATGCCTAGACGGCTTAATCTGGCACCACGCGTCCCTCTAGATCTGATAGTTCTGAACCCTCCCTACGATGCTATGGGCCCGGGTCCTAGATACTCCCGACACCTCACGCATCGTGAAATCACAGAGCTGCTCTTTGCACCTTGAAATAACGATGGGCGAAACAACGAGGAACCTAATCACGCGTCGGGTGTCTCCTGTGGATGGACGACTGAGATTGCTCTGCGATACCGCGGGCCTGACTCTGGGAACTTTTGGTGCTTCAAGGTTCGGGGTTTCACGATGCAGGGTGATATGGAACTTTCACCCTTCGAAATCGCGACTGTCGAAAAGCCGACGTGACCAGATCACAAGCCACGTACCCTTTGGATGGACGACTACTATCCTTCCCTGCATATAATATGGGCGTGATGCATTTGCGCTAATCTCGGCACAACTCCACTAACCATGATTTTCCGCCAACCACTGATATGCTCCTATGGATGAATCTGGACTGTCGACGATATAATCTCGCCCGCTCGCTTGCTTAGGGGTCTGAAATGAGATTTTCTGTGTTGCGCTCGGGCGCTCCTCATGCGACTCGCTGACCCGAATGCTCTTGTGCCTTGGACAAGAAATGTTACTAACACATACTGAGATGAATATCACTGGGAAGAAAGCTAGAAAAGTAAGAGCTAAGATTGCAAAGTTACAGAAGGTTCCAAAGGGAACTTTGCAGAGGGAAAATTTGCAAAATTGGAACTTCGTTAGGATAACAGAACAACATCACATGGCACTTTGCCAGGGAGAAGCAATATAGCCATTGGGACCAATATAAACATTCGACCGACCCCCCGAATGGGTAGAAATGTATTTATGGTTCGCCACCAGACCGTTCGACTGTTTCATAATGGACAAAACATAGTTAAGGAAGGATTCTCTCTCGTTGCAAGAGATCTATTTCCAATTTATCTATTTATCCCGTTGTGCCATGCACCGAGAAAACCTTTTCTAACTGTGAATCTGAGGCCGCAAACTCATTAATTTTACAAAGTGATAATTGCGCTATTTCCCTCTATCCCATTGCAGTGTCTAAGTTACTCCTTGAACCCGATATTTCCAACCTCGAGCATGTATGTCGGATGAGTTCAACGCTGTAGAGAATTTTTTCGAAGATGTTTTGATCGACCTCATGACTAAAAGAGTCATGTCAATGTCTGTAGGTGTACAAGCGTCATCTAAGAGAGGACTGCAAGCCTCTCCGTCGACTGCTCACAGAGCCGGATCATCCCGACCCTCACCAGAAAAGAGAACCAAGCACAAGGATGACATAACAAATGTGAAGTTGATTCCAACCATATTGCCCAATTACATCCCACCTCTGGCTGGTGCGGTGAATTGTGATAGTGTACCATGATATTTTGAGTACACCATGGTCATTGCATACCTCCCAAA
>WSFP011456414.1:0-19280 GCA_009831015.1 Picea engelmannii | reverse complement strand
TTTGATCATATAGATTTTATATCTTCAAGAGGAAATGGTACGACTCTATAGAAGTGTTGGTCTCTTGATTTGCATAAGGGTGATCACAACAACCTTTTACCCACATCCCTAAATGTGAAGAAATATGTTAGTGGATTGGGTGTTTATATATATATATATATATGAAAATGATATCCCAATACAAAACAAAAAAATAAAGGAAGAGTATGTGAACTTACATATCTTGTTTTCTACTACCTAAGTCCTATTGAAATATTACAAGAAATTCTCCTCAATTGTGAATTTGATGAAAAATCCATTGATTATGTTACCTATTGGTTCATAAATGGAGCAATGATTTGTGATATAACTTAACTTGGTGAACATCATATTTTACTTCTTTAGAGAACTTGCCAACATTTGCACATTAATTGGTCTCACACCCTCCATATGTGCAAAACACACAAGATCACTTCACATCCCCAATCCTTCTACCAAATTCAATGTTTTTCAATGTGACAATCTTAGAATAAGTACAAATTAAAAAATGACTAGATTAAACTTACCTACATTGATTTTAATAAGTGCGTCATTGACCATGAATGCATTAAATTTCCATTCGAGATGAATTTTGCAACACCTATGCATGAGCTAATCCAACCATTGAGAATTATCAAATGATTCATTTTGTGATGCCACAACCCATGCCACTTGTACCATACTTTGATTTTCATCAAAAGGCACGAGGGTGTAAAACTGATATCAAAGAATAGATAATACGAAATTTAGGTTATTAATGACCTTGAGTCACAACCTAAACAATCATAGATGTTTAGTTATTGAAATTACACATACACTGTATTTATTTGTGTTGAATGTTGCATCCATGGCTATTAAGTTGTTATGGGATAGTTTAACCATGGTATCTAACATCCATTTTTATTTGAATACCCATTAAAATTTGAGACCTTTTCACCATTGTGATTTTAGAAAAAGAAACATCAGCCCCTTTCCTTTTGATACCAAAGGTTGACACACATTTCATCCTTCTTATGAAGTTGATAATTCTCTTCCTCAAGCGATTGCATATGTTTATAACATCTCTTCTGGACAAAAATTAGTTTCTATCATGATCAATCATATCCATGTCAACATGTCACTTAATGTTTATTTTTAGACAGAGACAATTGACACCTCCAAAAAGAACAAATTTTCTACATAAGACCCTAAGTCCCCTGAAACCATAGGTTTATACAAGGCCCTGAAATCACTCAACATGTCATGTTGGCAATGATCAGGCCATCTATCCTTATGTTCATACTCATACATGTTGTACATAAATATAACTATTTTTGGACTCAACCATAATCTTCACAATGAAATGGCATTGGCAATACCTCTTCTTCACAAATGGTCTACTTCGTTTAGTTGACTAATAATCTCCTCTTCCATACCTCGGGCCATATGAGCAAGAGTAATTGCATAAGAAATTAAAAAAACATTAATACACACAATTAATGATAGTAGATATGCATTCTCATAACTAACATGTCAATAAGAACTTATGAAATATTTAGAAATTGTATTGCAAGGAAGTTGTACCCTTGTGTGTTGGCAGTTAATTTCTTAATATGCATAGGAATTACAAGGAGCATTTGGATTCATTTTCTTCCCTATCATAAAGTCAGCAACTCTAGGTGTAGGGATCAAGGTGACATGACCAATACTTCTCTCTGATGCATATATTTTAGACCATACCAAATCTTTATTGTAAAAGGTGTTCTTGTCTTTGAGGCCTTGCACCTCAAGGCACACAATCATCTTCCATTTGCTTTCATTGACCATTTTGTATGGATACCTATGAAAACTAGACATTTAAGTGGTAGTTTTTTAGGAAAAATGTGTGATGGCACATCATACCATTATCTTAGATAGAGCTAATGTTAATGTAATTTGATTCCCACTCTTTACATATTGAAATAAAACACAACTCTTTATATATGGCACAACTCTTGATAGTAAACGACAAGCAATGTAAGGAGTGGCCAATATATAAATGAATAAACATTGAATACTAAGAATTGTATCAGTAATGTGTCTAATTTACAATACATAATGGCCACATCCATTCCTTAAATCACTAAGCAACTTCGTGGTGTAATAAGAAAGTCCAAAGTGTGTCAATTCTGCAAATCAATAAACCATATCCATGCATTAGTAACTCACACAACCATCATTAAGAGATGGTTCAAACACAAATGCACACAAACTTTATCGATAGATTAATAGATCAAGTCTCGTAGATCGTTCATGAAATGACTAGTCTTCCCATCATTTACAAATTCTTATAGTTAAACACACAAACAACGATGCCAAAAAGTCCATACCAATATATAACCTCATTAGTGATATATTGATTATTGTACAAGGAAGTGGTTTTATCCTAAAAGAGGTCACCAAAATGCCAACAAGATATAATAAATCAATATTATAATAGTTTTATAGAAGAGGAAAAATAATCAAATAATTTTGTAGAGAAGGCATAACTATCAAATAGTTTCCAACCATTCAACATTAAAAACATCTTCAACAATTCCAAAATCCCTATAGATCATACATAATTAATTGAAAATGTGAGAGTGAAACTTGGAATATTTTTAACAAACACCAAGAGTGTAAAATTTAAACTTATTTTAAAATACTCAATAATTGAATCATGCTTTCATTCCAAATCCTAGGTCTTTTTTTTGCAGTCTAAGTACATACAAACAACAACCACACCATCACACATAACACGACAATCATAACAAGGAAAAATTGATATGTATGGAGTTTATATCAATGTTGATCACCCAATACTAATGGAGTTAAGATGTTTGACCCACATCATATGTGACATGCTCAACTACATACGACTTTACCACATATGATAGAGCCCTACACATACTTTGAACCTCCATATGTTCCTCACCAATCCATAGGTGGTGTATGCTAAAGCAATGTAAATTATCAATAATGGTTATGGTTATTGCTTCTATATGGAGTAGTATGAGATGGTCATTTCTAATTACATATTTATCTTTCATTTAATTAGATATGAGTAATGTGTTGGTAAACACATTAATATGATTCACACCATATCTTTTGGCATCTTTAAGCCCTTCAATAAGGGAAACATATTATTCTTGATTGTTTGTGGTCCTCCAATATAAAAATGATTTCCTTTCGATCATCTCATTCTACACTTGATTGTAGAACAAATAAGTAAAATATTTAGGGTTTGGCCTATAGGTGACCCCAATGTACAGTTATCATTTGTGCACCATTTTTAGAATCTGTTACATAAATTGTCCAAGAAGTTTTAGTTTGGAAGTTTTAAGTTTGGTATCCATAGGTATTAATTTTATCTTGTTTGATGAAAACAATACACATTAAAACTAGTTTAGTTATAATGATTCAACATTTTCAACAATAACAATTAATTTTAATACATTGACAGAGATTCCAATTTCAACAAGACAAACATTACACTTGAGTTTTCACAATCAAAGAAGGCATTACAAATCTAAACAATTAAAATGAAGAAGTTCTAATTAGATTTTCAACAATTGTCAACAAAATAATTTCGACAATGAGAAATGAAAATTAGATAAATCATTAACTTAAACTCGGACTCAACATTCCATGAAATCATTACAAGCAACAAAAATTTGACTCGACATTGTCAACACTTTTCCATACAAAAACTAGACCAATCTTAAATTTAAAATCTCAACAAGCTTGAGCACACTAGTTATGGCAATGAAGAATTAAAATCGGAGCTATCGTTCACTACAACTAAAAATGTACATTGCATGAAGACATTACAAGTAACAAAATCCTACTCAACATTTTCAACACTATTCTATATAGAAATTTGACCAATCTTAAACTTTAAAACTCAATAATAATCATCACAACAATTTCAACAATGAAGAATGCAAATCTAAGAAATCATTAACTCAAACTTAGACTTGAAGACATTACAAGTAATAGAATCTCAACTTGACATTTTCAACACTATTCAATACATAAATTTGACCAATCTTAAATTAGAATTTCAACAATCGTCACAACAATTTTGACAATGAAGAATGTAAATCAAATCAATCATTCACAATGTTTAGTAAGAATCTTTAGGTACACATGACAAGGCCCAAGCCAATTATATTATCACTCCTTGATTGACAATTCCTTAAAACAAAACCACAAAGAAAACAACCTTTCATTCTAAGTTTAATGGTGGAATAACAAGCTTTAAAACACAATCACAATTTTTTTTTTTGAGACAATTCAACTTCCCCAACAATGATCTAGGAGGAATATTTACATCCAAACCATTCAATAAAAACCTTATATACTATGATCTTAATTGAGGACTTATAATAATTTTATAGATAGTGAGGTGTATCAATGGAGGCATGTGTCCCATCACTAAGCATTTTCCTACTATTTCATAAGGCAAATGCTTCGAGCAAGAAGAACCCCGCCCCATTTTCATCGTGGTCATTTGTAATTTATGGAATGACCAAACCACTCTCAAATTCTTATCCATGAATCTATTGTTACTCATATCCATTCAACAATATAAGTACACCATAGATATGCATATTTATATTGTTAATGGTTAACTATATTTATGTGGTGTCAGTGAAAAAAATTGCCTATGATGAGTTGATTTTCGTGGTTGTATTTGCAAGTTTCTTCTTGTTATGTGTTGTTTGTATGTGACTTTGTAAATTGATGACATCGTAATTTAATATTGGGTTTTTGAGAGTTCTGACTAAAAGTGTTTGTTATAGAATTTCTATAAATTGGTAACTTGTTTAGCAAATTAGGCACATGACAATGTAAAATCAAAGATTCAATTTCAAAACTTAGTTCTTTGTGGATGACTATAAGAATAATTATGATTAATGTTAGTTTTTGACTTTAGTATTGACTACTTTGGAAAAGAGCAGGTATGCGTACAATTCACTAGATCAAATCTAGACAAGGGAATTATTCTAAAAAAATTATTAGAAACCATACTCTAAGTTGAGACATTGGTATTGTCTACTTTCAAAACCAACAATGAGGTATTATCTATTTTTGAAATCTAACTACTTGCTATGCGATGTGAACAATTATTTGAAAATTTGTAAAGTTCCAAGTTTTATAGAAGTTAAGACATCAAATCCAATAAAATGCAAGATCAAATCCAATAAAATGCAAGATGAATGATAAAATGATAATTTTATACTTATAATCTACCACCCAAATATCCCTCTCCCAAAAGAAAAAAATCTAAAAATTTAAGAATTTTATTCTACTACTCAAGATCATATCGAAAATGGACTGATTTTTCCCAAACTAAAATGAAACTTAGGCATACTAAACAATTATAGGGAATCGATTTCAAAACCTTACTTCTAATTTCAAAAGGCCAAGATTATAAGTTTTGTCACAAAATAGTTGATGGAAGGACCTTTGATGCATAAAACAAGCACATTCTATATGTGGATACAAAATTTGGGTTGAGTAACTTGTCAAAGGTAACATGGATCAGTAGCATAAACAATATCTCATCACAATAGTAAACCTTGTTAATTTTGAGATTGTTGGTAGTAAACCTTCCACTAATAGAGTCATTTTCTATGGAAAAAAACAAAAAATTGCACGAGTGTCAGTGATAATAAAGAATTATTTTTCATGGAAAATAACAAAAAAAAATTGACCCGGGCTGTCTTATTCCATTCACAATAACAAAAAGTTATACCTCATTCACAATAAAGTGGTTTTCTATGGAAAACAACCCAAACTTTCCACATGGCTTTAACATATTCCAAGGTTACTTTTTCATGGAAAAAAACAAAAAAAATTGACACCACACAGATCTCTTATCCTAACTCTTGGTGGCTCAGATCTCTTATCCTAACTCTTGGTAGATGGTTTGACACCATTCTATTCATAAAACCAAACACCATTGAGCAGTGACAAATGGTTGGTAATCAAAAGCTGATGTGAGCTGCCACTTATTTTTTAATGTGGCTGAGCGCATATTTTTATTTTTATGTACTTACTTTCTTGGACATTGAGTGTATCATACGTCTTATAAGAGATTCCAACTAACTTTTGATTTTTTTTTAAATGGAGTAAATTTTTAAAAAGGTACTTTCAACTTTCTAAAGTGGGTACTGCACATTATTCTTTTCTCAGGTCTACTTTGATGGATACCTATCTAGCTTTAATCAAAACAACCATAAGATGACACGACCTTTTAATTTATTTTCCTTTCTTTGTCATTGAGGAGTACAATGCTTTATGATTGAGTACAATTATCTATGGCCCAACTTTACAGTGATATCATGATACATCATTCATTGGTTTGAGTTCCAATATCTTTGGTACTGTTGCATAGTACCATTTTGATATACAAAGAAAATAAATAAAGCTCTAATGACATGGATACATGGTTGAACATTTTCATTGGGTAAAGGGTTTTAATATTTTATTATATTAAAATTAAATATATTAATAGTTAATGAGAAAAATGTTATGTTTCTATTGTTAAATAGATTTTTAATTTATTAATTATTTTTATACTAAAATATTTTAGTGGAAGATATAATATATTTTATTATTTTTAATTTTAACATTTTTATTATGTATAATTATAAGAAAATATATGTGAAGATTATTATTATTTATTAAGTATATTAATGTTATTGTATTGATAAAAGTGTGGTGTACTTTACAACTCTCACGACACAGAGATTTGATAGTTAAAGTCTATAGAGGTGTACATACACTACCTCCTACCACTACTTATCATGAAAAATCATGAGGAAATATATGTGACGGTTAGTACCACTTACCATATATATATAAATGCCATTACATTGAGAGAAGCAATGTGCACTTTACAACATAATATAGATGAGTAGCTAAGGTAATGATAATAAACCTAAATGAAATAAAAGTTGAATTTTGTAACATAAAGGTGAAAAATTCGATCATAATAATAAAAAAGAATATAATAATAAAATAAGCCCATGTAAATTCTCTTAACTAATATTTTAATCATTGAGAATTTTGTGCCTCCATTTTTTTATTTAGCTTAACAATTAAATATCCAAGTTAAGATTAATGTTTGGTGGTTGTATAAAATTGAAAGTATGTTGATTATCACAATATTGTATTGGGATGTTTCTCTCTCGAAGTGGAAAGTAATACCATTAGTGGTGCTCTATTTTTTTAATGATGAATCCATTTTTACATTGACATCCTTCCAACTAGTTTTAGAGTAGTGTCCTATGCAATCTTCTATATTAAGAGGTATTGAATTTTCGATTGTTTCATTTTGTCTATCTTACCACATAATTACTTAGTTCATTGCAAAAAAGATTGTATAGAGTTTAGATATTCAGAAATTTTCCAAATAATTTTTCATTTCTTTAATCTTTCATTAAGCACCACCTAAATTAATTAAGATTCTTTGATCGATATAACATTTGACTAGATAATGTATCTTAGTGTTTGACTCATTTTTTATTTCTACAACGACTTTGATTAAATTTTTCTATTGTGAAATATTTTTTTAAAACCTTGAATTCTATACAACAATCAAAGTACTCAATGAACTTATAATTTGATTAAAAGAATAATTTGAGTATCTAGATCATTTTTCTCTCCTCTGGCAAATCTAAATTTTCTCATGTCACAACATTTTTTGTCAACACTTGTGTGAAAGAGAACAAACTATGATATCAATATGAAATTTTTAGTATAATTTTTTTTAACTCAATGTTTGTTTTTCTACTCATCAATGTGAATCCTCACACATTAATATTATTAATAATAATAAAAAAATTGACACAAAATGAGAACTAGTGTTATCCATTTTTAATGTTCAAGAATGATTAAGTATTTCAAGCTAAAAAAAAGTGTTGCATGTTATTGTGGCTATAAAGTGTGATTAAATTCAAATAATTCTCCTTAGCTATTCTAGATCTAGACACAACTATAATATAATTCCTTATAACTTGTACTTTAAGTTGGAATAATTCAATGAGATCTTAGAGAATGATGTTTGAGAATACATTAAGGAGGTTGTGGTAAATGATATAAATACATCGAAGCTATTGATGATTCACATTAGCAAGCTAAAGGAGCTTATGCTACAATTCAAGCACATGCAACATATGGGCGAGACCAAGACATAAATGGGCCCAAGGATTTCTCCAAGTAAAGATTGATAGAAGACTCCTTGCTACTCAAGGGGAGTTATTTGCCTAAGTTAGACAATAAGTAATTTGAGGGTCATGATGTTTATACTTGGTTAAGACAACACGAATAGTATTTTATTCTTCATCAAGCATCCTAGGTCAACAAAGTTTACCTCGTGGTCTTCTATCTCAATATAAAACCCTTTCAGTGGTACTTGTGGACAAAGAAGAAAAATCCCTTAAGGGAAACTTACACTTGGAATTATTTATTTGTGTCAAACATCACCACACAATATCATACTATATGGGAGCACTACTTTGGTTATTTAACCAAGATTAAAAAATTCGGCTTGGTGATGGACTACATGCTCCAACATCAAAAGCTAGTTACTAGAGTTGAAGATTTGAGGAATGAAAATTTATTCAAGCTCTAAATTGGGGCATTAAAGGAGGATATTCAACATGAAGCAAGGATATTACCCCCCATAGGTATATATTTATCCATTAAGTTATATCACTACATAAAATACCATACTAAGGTGTCCCACAAATAATTTACATATACAATAGATAAATAATTACTTATGTAATCACATATCAGGGAGCCCCAACTAAAAAAAACCCCACTTGTAGGGTCACACCTATGGAACTAGAGGAAATGTGAGACAATATCCTTTGCATTTGATGCAAAAACAAGTGGTCCAAGGGACACAAATATTCTAAGAAGCAGTTGTTCATCTTAGAGGTCAATGGTGAGAAGGAGGAGGAATATGCAAACAAGAAGTCACCCAAGTTTTAGAATTCAATGACGAAGTTGCTATAGTGCCTTCACATTCCTTAGTGGGAGTAACCACCCTTTAGATTCTTAAGATTGAAGGGTTTCATAAAAAGACAAGGGATATGTCCTCATCAACTCAAGGAATACCCAATGTTTTTGACAAGAGTTGGTAACATAACTCAACTCTTTTACTTACCCTATCTAAAAATTCCAATGGATGGTTGCAAATAAGGGACTAATATATTTCAAGGAAAGTGACTCAAAACGTTGGGAACCATTATTATTAACGTTGAGGGAATTTTTTATGAAGTTCAAAGTGAATGGACAGATATTAGTTCAAGGGGTTTACATGTCCTACTCAAATCATCATCTTCCATATAACAAAAAAGTTTCTTGAGAAGGGAATAATTGGGGTCTAATCACTCATGCATTCCACTTTGAGGAACACGATGATTTAGGGGCACCATAATGGAACTTTAGTGATCTATTATAGATCTCCATACTTGGGTTTTCAAGTACATTACACACATATTCCATCTTGTGATCATGATCATCATGTTATTCGGTTTATTCTAGGAAATACCCTTCCTGGTGCTCAACCATACAAATATCCACATTGGTAGAAGGGTGAGATTAAATATCTTGTCTAATTTGTGTCAAAGGTTGGAGACATTGAAGAAATTAGAAGCTCATTATCAACCCTAGTGATTTTGTTAAAGACAAAACATTACTCTTGATGACTATGTATAGATTATAGAGAACTTGATAAATAAACATCAAGGATATTTTCTCCATTCTAGTGATTCATGAGCTAGTAGATGAGTTAATAGATCTAAGTTACTTACCAAGTTCGATGTTGGGTTAGGATATCCTTTGATTAGGATAGATAAGAGGAAAATACCAAGGACACTTTCCAAACCCATCAAGTCCATTTTGAGTTCCTGGACATGTCCTTTGGGTTGATAAATTCCCCTTACACATTCCAAACCCTCACAGATAAAACTTTAATGCCCCTCTCTATAAATTTATGTTGGTCTTATTTAACCATATATTATTTATAATGGAAGTTTGTATGACAATATCGGTGAAGTAGACAAGGTCTTTTATATCCTATAAGATAACCAATGCATGAAAAAAGGTCCAAAGTATGCATTTCTCAAGGAAGAGGTTGGGTGCCTTGGTCATATCATGACCTAATGGGTAAAGGTATAATTTTAGAAGATCATATCCATCATCGAATGGACCATTCCATTTTGGAATGACAAGCTTTACATGTTTTTAACACCTCTAGATCTTTCAGAGACAATCAATCGACAATTGACAACCAACTAGGAGAGTCATCTGAGAGGTTGAATCATAAGTCAATTAAATGGTCAACTAGGAGACCAACTAGATGGTTGAATAAGCTTTGACTAGTTGATCCAGTAGAATAAAATAGTTGACTAGTGTGTAGAATAAGGCATAAATTTAGGAGTTTGTTATGCACCCTCACCAATCTATGTGGACCTCATCTTCCCCACTTTAAAGGAGTTGGTTATATTTTGGTGCTATATAATATGGCCTTATGGGTTGATCTATGAAACGATTGTGAATGTGTTGTGAATGGAAATATTTTGGTTTCTTACATTTCTTTTTATGTTGACCTATGCTCAATTGTGATCTATAGAATTGGAGTAAAACCTACAGAAAGAATGTTATGATCCAACACCTTTAAAAATGATAAAAAAAAGTCAATTAATATAGTCCACTTCAAGGATGAAACCTCCTTTTACAATATATCCAATTCAGAATACCATATGACATGAGATACGATGATCATAAGACTACGTCTTCTTGGTATATATATAGGGGAGAAAGATTGCAATTATAATGAAAGGGCACAATGAAGGTTTCTAGAAAACATACGATTATAACACTATAAATGCAATAATTCAATATCTAGGGTTTAATAAGGGGTTTTACACATAACATGGGACTTTGTCTAGGTCTTAAAATGCCCCTCCCATTCAAACAAGTGTTTTCCTCAAAACTTGACTAATTACAGGTGTTTTTGCATGAAGAAATCATCTTCCCATGTTGCCTCTTCCATTTGATAAGGTACTCCATAATTGCTCGATTTCTCGGCTATTTAATCCTTGTTTCAAGGATTGTTTCTAGTTCTAGCATGATTTTCCCTTCTTCATTAATATCTGGTAAAATAGTTTTGACTAGGATCTTGTTGCAGATTACCTTCTTTAAGAAAGAAGCATGGAAAACTATATGTACACGTGAAGATGGAGGCAACTCCAATTTGTAAGCCATACTTCCAAGCCTTTGAAAAACCTTATAGGGGCCATAATATTTGGGTGCTAATTTATTGCCCTTCTTTTTTATCTTGAGGGACGACTATTTATATGGTTGTAGCCTTAGAAATACCGAATCCCCCACTTCAAAATCCCTTTCACTGTGATGTTGATCTGCTTGTTGATTCATCCTATTTTGTGCCATAACCAAGTTGTCCTTCAATATCTTGAGAACCTCTTGTCGGTTCCCTATGTGGTCCTCCACTTATTGAACCTTTGTATTCCCTTTCAAGGGTGATGTAATGGATGGAGGATGATATCCATAAAGTGCCAGAAATGGGGAAAATTTTGATGAATTATGTGTTGCACCACCATTTTGCCAAGGGAAACCACTTGACCCATTGTCTATGTTTATTGAATGCAAAGCAACGAAGATATCCTTCTAGACATTTATTCACAATCTCATTTTTCCCATTGGATTGAGGGTGGTAAGATGATCTATGAGCCAATTGAGTACCCAAACAAGAAAAGAATTCAGTTCAAAAATTTCTAATGAAAATTGGATCTCTATCAATTACAATAATCTTGGGGACTCCATGTATCTTTTGAACTGTTTCCATGAATATTGTGGATAATGTACTTGTTTTAAAAGGATGATAAAGAGAGAAAAAATGGGCATACTTTGTCAGTCAATCCACTACTACCATGATGACAGTCTATCCTTTGGATTTGGGTAAACTGAAATAAAATCCATTGAAACTTCTTCCCAACTTTGACTTGGTATAGCTAATGGTTATAGGAGACTTGGTGTCTTTATTATCTCTCCCTTTTTCTATTGGTAGGCCAAACATTCATACAAAAACCTTTGAACATTCATTTTAATACCTTCCCAGAAAAAATCCTTTTTAATCCTGTGGTATGTTTTCAAGAATCCTGAATGTCCTCCTATAGGAGAAGTGTGCAATTCCAAAAGGACCTTCTATTGAGTTGGGAATTCTTACAGAAATATAGGCAATCATGTTACCATGTCAAATCCTTATTCCATACAAATATATCTAATGAACTGGGGTCCTCATGTAGTTGT
The DNA here is from genome assembly GCA_009831015.1 of Picea engelmannii. Classification (NCBI taxonomy): domain Eukaryota; kingdom Viridiplantae; phylum Streptophyta; class Pinopsida; order Pinales; family Pinaceae; genus Picea; species Picea engelmannii. Next base: position 6,911 of record WSFP011456414.1, on the reverse strand, counting down.
TGAATGATCTTTCATCCATTCTATCCTTGCTTCTTCCACCCAATCAGATTGCAGAACATAAATAGCACATAGTGAACCTTCTGTTTCGTCTTCTTTCCTTGAAAGGACATCTACCACAACATTACGTTTTCCTTTTTAGTAGATAATTTAAAATTCATAACCTAGCATATTTGTAACCCATTTTTGTTGCTCTTCTGAAGATAATCATTGCGCCAAGTAGTAATTCAAACTATCATGTTCTATTTTTACTTTTAAGTGTCTTCCTATTAGGTAAGGGAGCCATTTTTGAAATGCATGTAGTATGGCCACCATATCTTTTTCATAAATGGGTTTGAATAAGTTTTTTCCTTTAAGTTGGCTAATTTCAAAGGCAAGGGGCCTCCCTTCTTGCATTAAAACTACACCAATTCCATGGCCTGAGGCATCACACTCAACAACAAATGTTTTTGTAAAGTTAGGTGTGATCAGGATGAGAGTTGTACACATAACATCCTTAAGTTTTTCAAAATCTTTGGTTGCTTCTTTCGTCCAAGAAAATGCTTCCTTCTTTAATAACGATGTTAGAGGTGTTTTATTTGACCATAGTTCTCGAACAAATTGCACTAATAGCCTGTCAATCCTAAGAATCCTCTAAGTTTCTTCAAGGTTTTGGGACAAGGACAATTTTAGGGGATAAATTTCTCCCATGGGCTAATTCTCTTTACTTTTCCCGAAAAAAGATTCACCAATTTTTATTTTTTCTAAAAATAATTCACCCAAATTCTATAGAATAAAATGATTTTACCTTAAAAGTAGCACAAATTTTGTAGAAAATATATAAAATCCTTAGAAATTTGAATATTTTTACAAAAATGTTGCCAAACATTTTATAGTTAACACATTAAGGAATAGTAAGATTTGCCAAGGTTTCTACATTTTGAGATAAATTTCCATTCTTAAAATTATCCCTGTTTTGGGAATTGACCATTCCCTCATATATTTAATTTTGTTAGGGTCCACTTTTACAACTTTATGAGTTACAGTATGGCCCAAATATTCCACTTCTTGAACCCTAAAGGCACACTTGGAAGGATTTTCTTAAAGTTGTTTCTCTTCCAATGGTTGTAATACTCTATCAACATGTTGTACATGCTCTTCCCAAGATTTGTTGTATATTAGTATGTCATCAAAAAGTACTAACACAAATTTTCTAAGGAAGGGATTGAAAATAGAATTCATCAAGCTTTGAAATGTTGAAGGTGCATCAGTAATTCCAAATGGTATAAACAAAAAATCATAATGACCTTCATGTGTTCTAAAAGTTGTTTTAGGAATGTCCTCCTGCCTCATTCTGATTTGATGATATCCTGAACCAATATCAAAATTTGTAAATAATTTTTCTCCATGCAATTCATCTAATAATTCATCAATGGCAGGAATAAGAAACTTATATTTGATGGTCATTTTGTTGAGTTGTCTATAATATGGATACATACGCCATGAACCATCCTTTTTTGTAACCATCACCACTGGTGAAGAGAAATAACTTTGGATAGGTTGATTGATGTCATCATATAACATTTCCTGGATCATGCATTCATATCACTCTTTTGTGCATATGGATACCTGTAAGGTCTAATTTTAGGTGGTACACTTCCTGGTTGCAAATGAATTGTATGGTCATGATCTCTAGCAGGTGGAAGAACCTTAGGCATTTCACTAAATACCTTGGAATCATTGTTAATCTATTTGGAAATCTAATGGAGTAGAGGATAGAGATGTTTGAACATCAAGTGAGCACAATTGTGCAATTACACCCTGGTGTCCCTTTTTGAGTAATTTTGTCATGCTATTAGAGATTATCACTTTAGAGGGTTTCCCTTGGATACCTCTAAGCTCAATTTCCATGCCATCTGAGGAAAATCTCATTAAAATATATTGAAATTAAGGGCTATTGTTCCCAATGATTATAACCATTGGACCCCTAATACAACATTAGAACTAGCCATTTGGATGGAAATCATGGGGATATACAAAATATACTCCACCATGTTGGGCTTAATACTATGGCATTTCCCAAACAATTTATGGTACCTCCATCTATAATCATTACTTCAAACTTTGGTGCGCGATATACACATCAATTGAGATCTTTTGCTAATTTTTAATTGATGAAATTATGGGTACTACCAGAATCAATCAATATTGTTACCTTTTTTGTTTTTGATGTATCCTTGTATCTGGAGTGCTTATGGAGTATTGATGTTGGCCAATGCATGAAAATATATTGTTGGAGTAGTCTCTTCTAGATTTGGATCTCATGGCGATTCCAATTCTTGATCTTCTTCCTCTTCACAGTCTATGTAGAATAATTTTTTCTCATTGCATTTCTTCCCCTTACTGTACTTGTTGTCACAATTGAAACATAGTGACGCAGCCGCACTCCTCAGAGCACGCTCGCTCCCTCAGGATCTTCTTCTCGGCCCGAAGAACTCAGAGGTTCCTCTAATTCCCTATCGGGAATTTTCCTTACCCACAACAACTCTTCAAAAGATTCCCCCTTAGTGATCGGGAAATCGGACTTTGCGATTTTGTGAATCCTATGGTCGTGTGTTTTGTGTCTCACGATTCCCCGAACTCCGACGCGAGTCAACGTTGACTTTTTTTCCTTGTTATCGGGGTTCTCTCTATCGAGAAATCGCTACTCACTATGTCAACAAATGGAATTGTTGAACTCCGAACCCCGACGTGCCGATACTCCGATGCACGTGTGGGTTGTCTATTCAGTGGTCTCGTCTCTTTATCGGGGTTTCAGAATTCGTGGGATCGCGAATCCTGATGTCAAAGGACTCGGGACTTCCCTTTCCCCGATCCCCAATATGGCACATCGCCTGTCCTCCACCAACTCTGGCTGTGGCCCCACACGACCCCTCTGTTGGGATATCGCGTTTCGCGATTCCAATTTGCAAGAATTTCTTACCTTCGAAATCTCCGATGCCTCGAATTCTGACTTCTCGGGATCTCCTGACACGTGTCCCACTGATGGACGGTTATGGACTTATTGGAATATCGTGAATCGCGATATCGCAATACTCGTTGCAATCTTTTGGAGCTTCGCCTCGTGAATCCCCGATACACGATATCATGTGTAGATCCAATGGTCCTTGAGACTCGAGATCGACGACTCTATCCCTTCCTGAGCTTTAGACCTTCGGAGGTTCTCGCCGTAGCCTCCTTGCACCTCCGCAAGATCCAACAGCCCTCAGAACTTTGCGAAATCTCCCCAGAGATTTTCAACCGTCTGTTCTTCCTTAAGTAATCCACGGAATGAAGAAGTGTCTCCCCACGAGACTCGTTCACCTGTTCGCCAACCTGCGACGCTTCCCTCAAACTTTCAATAACAACTTCCCTGTGCTTATCCTTCAGTGAATTCGAAGGTCTACTCCTCCTGAGCTTTTTCCAGCTTCCCAATCCCTTAGAAATGAGAACCCTTTGCTCGCACTCCTTGCGGCAATTCTGCAAATGCTTCTAATGCTCAGTCTCCCCTGACTCTACGCACACCTGCAACAGCAGTCTTTCGATACTCCGCTCAGAATCACAACTTTGAGATTTCTCCTTGGCCTGCGCACTCCTTACACGACACTATGCCTATTGCACCTTCGAGGAAATAAGAACAAAAGTTATCTCTAATTGAACCCTTCTTTCAACGCACTCCTTGCGGACAATTCGACTGCACTCCTTGCAGGAATCCCCTGGCTCAATTAGAGAAACAATTGAAACTCATTCCTTCACCCCTTCAGACTTCAATTCAACCATGAAATCACATACATAGCATATAAAAGAAAATGCATTCCAAGAAGTAAACATTCAGGAGCATATCAATATCAACATACACAGAGAACAACACAAGCCATGAAATTTGAATAAGAATTCCTCTATTAATTCAAATGTCTGTACATGGTTGTTCTTCATACAGTTCTCTGCATGCTCTTCTGCATTTATCCGGAATTGATAATAATACAATGTTACAAACAAGGGTGTCTATATCCGTTTTCCCTCTTGGACTCTAAAGCTATCAAATCTAAAATTAAATTCCTATCTACCAGCATTAACTATATTAAATGTCGACTACCTACTAAAGGACGAGAGCTAAAAGGCTCAAGGTCCATTACAATATACAAGTGCGCCATCTCTTAAATGAGTCATTTAAGATCGCGCAACAATTCCAAAGCATTTTCAAAAATTTGTGCTGGCTTGTCCAGCTGTCTTCCGCTCCACGCTGGCTCGCTTGATGGTTCGGTGATGCTCCTGCATCATACTCCTCGGCTTGAAAACTTTCATGGGATCCTGTCCATGAGATCCTGCACGGTCTGTCCATGCTTTCATATTTCCGCTTCAGTCTCCCAGCTGGCATCTTCCACTGGATGACCCTTCCATTTGACCAGATACTCATAGTATTCTTTCCGCCTGGTATTTTTGCTCACCCTCTTGTCCAATATGCATTCCATCTGCGGCTTCTCTGCAACTGGCAATTGTTTCATCCATTGGATCACTGGCATCCCATCTCCAGCCTCTATTTCTCCAGCCCTGTATGGGTATAAATATGCGACATTGAATATCGGAGATATTCTGACCCCATCTGGTAGCTCAATCTCATAAGCATTTTCCCCAAATTTTCTCAAGACTCTGCATGGCCCGATTTTCTTCATCTTTAACTTATTATATGTTCCCCTTGGGAACCTTTCTTTCCTCAAGTGTGCCATAACTAGATCACCAACTTCAAACTAAAGTTGTCTCCGATGTTGATCTGCTCTGTGCTTATATTCCTGGTTTGAACTCTGCAGTCGCTGCTTCACCTTGCTGTGAAGTTCTTTCATCGCCTCAGCGAATTCTTCTGCACTAGCACTGCTAGTAGCAGTCTGTTCTGAATCCCTCAGTTCAGAAACTCCTCTCGACCGCATCCCATAGACAACCTGAAATGGACTTTTCCCTGTACTCCGATTCACTAATTCGTTGTATGCGAACTCTGCTTGTGGCAATATGCTATCCCAGTTGCTATTGTGCTCTGTCACCAAGATTCTCAACAAGTCTCCCAGACTTTTGTTACCACTTTCGTTTGTCCATCCGTCTGAGGATGATAAGCATAACTAAACATCAAGTTAGTCCCCAGCTTCTTCCATAAGGTCCTCCAAAAATGCCCTATGAATTTGGTATCCCTGTCCGAAACTATACTTTTCGGCAATCCATGAAGTCGAATGATCTCTTTAAAGAACAGATTTGCGATGTGAGTCGCATCGCTAGTTTTCTGGCATGGGATGAAGTGCACCATCTTTGAAAACCTATCCACTACTACAAAGATGGAATCAACTCCTCTTTGCGTCCTTGGCAACCCTAAAACAAAATCCATGCTTATCGCCTCCCATGACCTCTCTAGTATGGGCAATGGCTGATAAAAACCTGCATTCTGCTTCCTTCCCTTCGAATGCTGGCAAACTCTACACCTGTCAACGAATCTCTTGACATCTGCTCGCATTCCTGGCCAAAAGTATGATTCATTCAGCTTCGCGAATGTTTTGTCATGGCCAAAATGTCCTGCTAATCCACCATTGTGCTTCTCTTTCAACAGATTCTCCCTCATGGAGAATTTCAGAATACACAGTTGATTGCCTCTAAACAAAAACCCCTCCTGGATCATATAATCTATCCAAGGACTCCGATCTCTGAGAACTGGATTCTCAGCTGCTTCATATGCTTCTGCAAAATCTGCATCACCTGCGTACATGTCCCTAAGGTTTTCAAAACCCAATGTTTTGACTCGGAATTCCTGCAGCAACAAACACTTCTTGCTCAAAGCATCAACCACTTTGTTAGCAGTACCCGAAATATGCTTAATCACAAATGTGAAATTCTGCATATACTCTACCCATTTTGCATGCTTTTGATTCAACTTCTCCTGTTGAGTCACAAACTGCAATGCATGGTTATCACTGTACAATACAAATTATTTCGGGATCAAGTAATGCCTCCACTTCTTCAACGCCTGAATGATGGCATAGAATTCCTTATCATACGTGGAGTATTTCAATTTTGCCTCATCGAACTTCTCGCTAAAATATGCAACCGGTCTGTCTTCCTGACTCAAGACCGCTCCTATGGAAAACCCGCTTGCATCACATTTCACCTGAAATGTTTTCTGGAAATCCGGCAACACCAACACTGGTTGTTCCGTTATCTTCCACTTTAACAGATTGAAGCTCTTCTCAGCCTCTCCTGTCCAGTGAAAATATTTATGCCGCTTCTTCACTGTATCCATCATTGCTGCACTAATTTCACTGAAATTTCTGATGAACTTCCGGTAGAAACTAGCTAAACCATGAAAACTTCTCACCTCGAAAACACTTCTCGGTGATGGCCAATCTTTGATCACTTCTACCTTATCCAGATCCATTCTCAACTCATTTGCCGATATGACAAATCCCAAGTAAATGAGTTATGTCTTCATAAATGAGGACTTCCTCATATTTACCAACAACTTCTCCTGTTGTAGCTTCCTCATCACTGTAGCCAAATGCTTCAGATGTTCAGCCTCTGATTTACTGTAAATCAGTATGTCATCCAGATATACAATAACGAACTTCCCGATGAATTCCCTCAGGACTTCATTCATCAACCTCATGAAAGTACTCGGTGCATTCGTCAAGCCAAACGGCATGACAAGCCATTCATACAATCCTTCGTTGGTTTTGAAGGATGTTTTACACTCATCACCCTCTCTCATGTGAATCTGGTGATATCCGCTCTTCAAATCAATCTTTGAAAAGTACTTTTCCCCACTCAGGCAATCCATCAGATCATCCATCCTCGACAATGGAAATATGTACCTGATGGTTATTTTGTTGATCACCCTCGAGTCGGTACACATCCTCCAGCCT
>ML873484.1:7596-19280 GCA_009831015.1 Picea engelmannii | reverse complement strand
TAATATATTATTGCAAAGATCATCAAAATTCAAGTCAACATTCATAGAAGTGATGTTCAAGGTCTCGATAAAGTGCTAATAAGAATGTGGTAAAAATTTTAATGTTCTTATCACCATGTCTCCTCCTCCATATTCCAACCAATGGCCATCAAATATTCTCGAATATCTTTGATCTTGAGAAAATTCTCCCGAGGGAATGCATGTTCAACCATCATCATTGAAGACAACATGTTCTTTAGGAAGAAGGCTCTACCCTTATCCAATGTCTCAAGAAAATCTTTCAAATGTTTCTAGATTGTTGAGGAAGTTTTACTTGTTTAGACCTCTGGAAACATATCATATGTCATAGAAAACTTAATCAACATCACAACTTCTTTGTCTTTCTCATTATATTATCATGGTCTCTACTTGCAATTATATGGTGGGTAAATTTACCAAGGATGATATCTGCCAAGCACCTGTACTAAAAATGTTTATTTTCCGCTGCTTCCATTTGTTGTAGTTCTTTCCTAAAAACCTTTGACTCCCTTCCAACATGATGTTGGGTAAATATTCCATAGGTTAAGGTTAAAAATAACCCAAGAATATAGTAATATGATGAATAGGTTTATAATAAATTTTTCTACAAACAACCGAAAAACACTAGATCTAGGAAAATTTGCTCACCACTAGCTGGAAATCATGTATATCTAGGAAAATCTTCTCACCACCAAATCAAAATCACTTAGATATATTAATAAATAGCACAAAAAAACTCAATTTCTCCTTGGATATGTTGAAAAATAAAAAATCAACAACTAAAACTTCACAATCTGCAAATTTGGGCAACAATATAAGAAAACAAATGCTTCTTTGTCTTCTAATTCATCTATATTATCAATAAAACTAAGAAATAAGACTAATTTGGGTTGTAAATCATTTTTTACAATACTTTCCTAATCAATTATGTATGATTTTGTATGGATTTAGTATGATTGTACGACTGTTTTGTACAATAGCTAGGAATGGTGGATGAAAACAATCATTGAAAATGATTGTATGGTGGTTGAAAATTAAGTTCCAATTTAAAAATATTGACTTTGTTGTGGGAGAAAAATGAAATGATACCTGGTTTCAGTGAAACCCTTTTTGCTCTTTGATGTGATACACTAGTGATCCCTCAATCTATCTCTATCATTAGTAGTCCCTAGGTCTTCACATTCTCACATGATCTGTGGCTCTAGTTGAGCTCTGATACTATATTACAAAAATAGAGCACATAAAGAAACCAAAATAACTCGAAAGAGTGGATCTCTGAAATATTTCTTATATAGGATTACAAGCAAGTCAAGTCAACCCACTTTATGAATGCGGGATAGATCGAGAAATGCAATAAAGTGAAATAAGACATAAAAGCATAAAATAACCTAATGTCAAATTGACTTTATTAATGCCAAAGTGTGATATCTAATTGACCATTATAAGCTAATATTTACTTTAACAGAAATAAATATGACATCAATATGGAAATGATGCAAACTTGTTTGAACATGCTAGAGGAAGGAATCTACAAATTGCACAAACATAATTGAAGACTAATTAAGTTTGAAATTCTTAATGACATTTAATTCACATATTTATGTTACCAAGATAAGATTTAATCCTTTTAGGAGTATTCCAAGCATCCTTTGCTTCCTTGAAATTTCCCTTTATAGAATCTGAATCATGGGTGAAATTATTTACGTGTTTCAAAGAGGTTATTTCATTCTATAGAGAGGTTGCAAAATCGACTAATTGTTTGATGCGGAGTAATATTTTTTTGGAAATTGAGTCATTTGGTCCACACTCTTTATTTTTGGATTGCACCTAACATGCAAATGCAAAGGTGTTTACATTTTCCATTCTTCATTGCATGCCCCCTCCACCATTTTTCCTTCTTTTGCACTCAACATAAATTTTAGCATGTAGAGGTGGGGTGATGGAAGGAAGGCCTATTACTTGCACTGCACCTTGTATCCCCACATCTCCACACCATATTTTCATGTATATGAATGAAGCATGTCATTCCACTATAAAATTTGTATCTCTACACTTTGCATCCTTGCATCACAACCACTTGTACATTTGAATCTTTTCTAGGATGAATGTAGAGATATAAGGTAGGGTGGTGGAATGGATTGGCAAGTGCCTTCACATATACATGCTAAATTAGGAGCATTCGAAGTATCCTTTGCTTCCCTGAAATTTCCCTTTTAAGAATCAAAGTCACTGGTGAAATTCTTATAGTGTTTCAAAGAGGTTCTTTCATTCTACAAAGAGGCTGCAAAATTCACCGTCTCTGATACAAATTAATATGTTTTAGGGTGTTGAGTTGTTTGGTCAACACTTCACATATCCACATTTCTTCAAGCATGGAGTTGTAGATGCATTTGCATTCCCATTTTTTCCTTCTTTATCACTTGACATTGCTTTTAGCATGCAAATGCATGGGATGGAAGGAAATCCCATAAAAATATCATCATTCCACATCTACGAGTCTCCACATCCCTGTTTTTATTTTTACAATGTGAGTGTGGAAGTGCATGTTAATCCATTCCACCACCCTGCCTTATATCTCTACCTGCATATTAAATAATGTCCATGTTCTATGATGACATGAACCGTTATTAATAAATGATGTATGGTGACAACAAAATGACAACAAAATATTTTATGAAAAAAATTGAGCACATAACATGAGATCTGATCATAAAGAATTTGGTTGTGTTTGAGATTTACATTAGAGGTACCTAGAATAATAACAGGGAATATGTCTCCTAGAAGGCAAGGTGAACCCTATTTTGGAGAGATTATCAACTTGTTGGCTCAAGATAACATAGATTTTCACTAGTCTACTACACATAAATGAGATCAAATGATGCACAAGGAAGAGGGGAAGGAGAACAAATCTTGGGTTTTAGAGTTGTCGGAGAGGTCATGTACTAGTGTGCTAGGAATTTTGAGGTCAATACCAACTAGTGAAGTTAAAATAACAAGAAAAAACGCATGTCCCTTTAGCATCCTCTACATTTAAAAGAATGATGTGCTTTCCAAGGCCAACTAAAATATTCAATATATTTAGCGTTGATGTCTTCCTAGATGCACATGGAAGTGGTTTTGGTATATTAAATAAATTCCTTTCTCAATCCATTCAATAAGTTCCTAAGGTGTATCAAGTTAACATCAATGAGTTGGAAAATCCCTACAAGGAAATAACGTGTCTTTTCACTTGATTAGTCAGGTAGGAAACTAGAACACAAGTGACCATGTACGTTTTGTATTTTTACTATACCTTGCATAAGGAAAAGGTATTTTATTGGGGTGAAGTTATCCCAAACAAAATTTCTTACTAGATGGCCAATTTCAAAGGGAACAAGAGATTTTATATGACTTTCTATCTAGTTTTTTATTTGGTCTTTTGCAACGGTTTTGAAACATTGATACCATGAGGAGTTATAAACCATGAATATAGATCTAGTAGAATGGTAGTACCTAGGTATTTGGAGGCATACGACCCCATTTATTGTTTGTAAAATCCAAGATTCTTTTGTGGGAAGGTTCAGGGATATGTTAACTGGGAAGGAACCTAAGTGTTTGACAATGGAAACCCATAATTTCTTCACTAGAAAGGATGAGTATTTTTTTGAAAATCATTACACCTATATCAAGATGTATGGATTCGAGGGAATCCTTATTTTCTTGTCAAATTCATATGTGATCATTTCTTCTCAATAGAATTTTGTAGGAAATATGCTAAGTGGTGTGATTTATTTGATTAAAAGAAAATAAAGAAATTGCTTCCCATGCCCTTTAATTTTGTGGGAACTATTGTTGGAAGTATATCACATTTAGTTGAGATTCCATGGGGATTGAATTCCTTCGATTGGAAGGAAGAAGATGTTTTTATAGGTTATGACCAAAGGGGAGTGTTAAAAACACACATGATAGGCGTTCTCCCTAGCCCATTTTCCCATAGTGTGAAGTACATGAAGAAGGAGTTAAATATAATGAAGATATCAATATTGAATATAAGCATGTTGGTAAGGCACTCACACCTAACCCCGACTCTACTGGTAAGATGATGATTTTTTCCCTGCAAGGGGATACACATACCTTGGTTAGATCAAATAAATGATCAAAGAGGAATATTCTTTAGGTGAAAAAAAAACATGAAGCCATTATAAAATGACACCTTGAAGGAATGCATAGAGGTAAATCTAGAGCCAGTACATGAGGAGGATATATTGTGAATTTCGCTAAGAATATCCCAACTTCCACCATAATGGAGTTTCTACTTCATTTGGAGATGGATGTAAGAAGAAGATGAATGATACTTTTGGTGGGGATGATGGTGGCGAAGATCCTAATAAGTCTGAGAGAGGAATAGAACATGTTATTCCTATCATCCTTAAAAGGAAAAGGTCATTAAATAATGACAAGGAATAGTTATCTGAAGGACATGCTGAAACGAAGGTTGAAAATGTGGATGATATGGAAATTGAAAACAATTTTGACAAATTCCATACTTGGAAAATTGCACAACACAACTTGAGAAGAAAAAATTAATTGCAAAGGAGGTCATACAACATGACCTACCTACCTGTGAAGAGAATTCTATGACCTTGGACCATGCAAGTGATGATAAGCAAACCAAATCACTACGATTATCTAAGGTGAAGATAAAGGGAAAGATACTCTTATAATACCACAATGTTGATCCAAGTGGACATCGGTGGCCGTCCACCTATTCCACTAGCTCAAAATACAGTTTCCATCTTGGCAGTTTTTCTACAGTTTTTTTGGGTCCCAAACTTTCGAGGTCATTTTGAGGCCCTAAATGATGTTTTTTTGACATGGAAATGCCCAATAGATGTTAGAGGATTATATTGGGTTGTTCAAAATGTGTACTCCTTGACTAGATATTTTCAACGAGGTACCAAGCGCCCCAAACAGAGATCCTATGAAAAAGTTACGCCCTCGGGAAGTTGATGTATCAACTACCCCCATTGGGGCCCACAAACCTTTTGGTGTTTCATCTTCTGAAGTTAAGGTTTTGGATGTTTATGGTTTTCTCATTTATGATTTATGTTAAAAGGGCCTTTGGAAGCCTTATTTTAATCATGTTCTTGCAAATGAGTGTAGTTGTCACATATGTTCTCAGTGATAAGATGCCACCATTCTAGCGAGTTCATTTCACTCTGTATTTTTACAATTTTTTCCTATTTCATTCATTAATAGAAAATGAGTATTATTGTATCTATATGTTTCTTGCAATATCTATGTGTGTTTCTTTGTTATATCTCTTCCTTCATTTCGTTCTTAGCATAATCCATATCAGTGGTATTAGAGACGTCTTCTCCTTGTCGTTTCTTAGTGCATGTCCCCAACGAGGTCAGGGTATAAAGAGGCTCTCGAGCTAGTTTCTATTTATGAAAACCATCCCAAGCGGCCTCCCATGGTGGAAGAAAAGAGAGATGAGGGAGCAGGAGATCCTATCAAGTTGTTGCTTGCAAAATTCCTTGTGCAACAGAGGAATGATATGGTGGCTATTTTCTCCCAAATCCTTCAACGACCGTCGGCAACAACAGATGCGTGTTCATCAAGCGGCCACTTTGGAGGCACTACCCCCTTCAAGGTAAAATTTAATTTTGATATTATCGTATTTGAAGGTCAGATAAATGTAGATTCTTTGAAAACATGGTTAAATATACTAGAAGGTTATTTGTGTGTTCACAATTTTTCCAATAGGGAAAATATCACCTTTGATCTCCTGAAGGTTGTCCCGCATGTCAAACATTGGTGGGAAACTTACTATGAGAAAAAATCCACAGAGGAGTCCGGAATATTTGGGGCCGAGCCCACTTGGGACTCTTTTATGGATATTGTCAAGGAACAATATTACCTTGTTGGAAACTATGATGACCAATAGACGAGATGGACCACAATGCGTCACGAGAGGGATCAAATAGTGTCAGAGCTAAAAAATACCTTCCATACCTTGTGCACCAATATGGGTATTAGATAATTTGAGAGACATATGGTTCTAAAATACCGTGGGGGTCTACATAGGTACATCCAAACAAAAATGGAGTTTCTAGACATCTCGTCGTTGGGAGCCACTTATTGATATGTTGTCAAGATCGAGAAAAAATTTAAGCAAAGGAATAAGAAAGAGTTTGGATCTGTGGATGCATCACATGATCCTGGAGGATCTTGGTGGCCACCCACCTATTCCAAATAGCTCAAAACATTTCTTTGGCAACTTGCTATTTTTAGCAATTTTTTGGGTCCCAAACTTTCAGGGCCATTTTGAGGGCATAAACGACGTTTTTTCCCAATAAGACACCTCAATAACACCATACGTCTCTTATTTATCCCCCGAAATGAATCTCCTCATTAAGACATTTCCAACGAGCTATTGTGCACCCTAAACGAAGATCGTATGCAAAAGTTACGACCCTGGAGGTTGATGTACTAACTTACCCCAACAGGGCCCACATGACTTTTGGCGCTTCATCTCCTAGGGTTAGATTTTTGGATGTATAACGTTTTGGAATTCATGTTTATGGTAAAAATTCCTTTAGAGTCTCATTGTACTCATATTATTGTGAATGAGTGTAGCCATCACAACTCTTCTTAGAGATAAGCTGCCACCATTCTAGCAAACTTGTTTTCAGTCTGCATTTTACAGTTTTCAACATATCTCTTATTTAATAGAAGTCAAGTTTTATTGTATCTATGTTATTTCTCATTGTGTCTCTTTGTTAATATTATAAATCCGTGTTTTCATTTTGTTTCTCTCATAAATCCAGATCAGCACAGCAAACGCCGAGAAAAGGTAGCCCCAACAAATAGAACAGAGGAAAAAGCAAGGATGGACAACTAGTCTAAGCCAAAAACCAAGAAGGGTAATGGGAAGACAAAGAAAAACACTATGAAGTGGTACTAGTTCCATAAATTCCCCTGGGACAACACCAATGAATTTCGTTCGGAGCAGTCATTCGTGGCCTAGCTAAAATCCTCAAAGTCAGATCCAGGCTCTGACTCTGATTCAGAGCCAGACAAGGCGAAGCAAATCATTGATGCAAAACCCAGTGCCACAGTCACTACCACCAAGATCCAGCCAAATGAACCGAAATATTTGGAGTAAGGTGAGTGCATTTTTCACTCACAGATGTGGGTGAAGGGTGCTCTGCTACATTTCATCGGTGATAGTGGAAGCCAAAAGAACCTCATATCAACAAAGGTCATAAAGCGGTTGGAATTTTCAAAAAAACCACATATGTATCCGTACAACATTGGGTGGCTCATCCAAGGAAGAGATATCCATGTTATCCAACAATGTCTCCTTCCCTATGGCATCAATCCCTTCAAGGATGAGGTATTGTGTGATGTTTCCCCACTTGAATTTTGTGATGTTCTTTTAGGCCAGCCAGATATGTGGAAACATCATGTTGTATATGATTCTAAACCTCATAGTGTCATTGTTATTATGGGTAGACAATTGTACAAGATACCAAAGATAGCTCCACCTACCACAATTTCTTTGGTCTCAACTAAGTAGTGCAGGATGGTCAACCCCTAGACTGGGAAATATGACCTCTTTGTGATTCACTCTCAGAGTGAGTAGAAGGCTGTGACCACATCCATGGCCTCCACACGGGGATCCTCTAAGCAACAATATTGAGTGGACAAAGTTGTGGAAGAATACCAAAACATATTCACTTCATCTACCATGGTGCCTCTACACTGTCAAGTCAAGCATTCAATTGAGTTGAACCCTATAACACCTTTGCCTAATGGGCCAGTGTATTGACACTCCCTCCTGGAAAATGAGGAAATCAAGCGCCATATTCAAGAGTTGTTCCAGAAAGGGCATATTCGACCAAGCTTCTCACCATGTAGAAGCTCAATTGTGCTCGTACAGAAGAAAGACGAGACTTGGCAAATCTTTATTGATTATAGAGCTTTGAAAAAAATCACACTCAGGAACCGATACCCAATTCCCTGAATTGATCAATACCTTCTCAACCATCTCAAGGGGGCCAAGTACTTTATTAATATTGATTTGAAGTCCAACTACCACCAGGTTTCCATAGAACAAACTGATGTATGGAAGACTACTTTCAAGTCTAAAAAAGGTCTTTTCGAGTGGTTGGTCATGCCCTTTGGCTTGATGAATGCCCCAAAACATTTCATGAGATTGATGGATGACATCTTCGGCCCTTCACCAATTCCTTTGTGGTTGTATATTTGGATGACATCCTTGTATTCAACAATAGTTGGGAAAAACACTTGCATCACATCCAATGGGTCCTCCACACTCTACGACAACACAAGATATACACTAACTTAGAGAAATGCTCCTTCAACATGAACATGGTCTAATACCTCAGATACATTATATATGAGCATGGTGTGCATGCCAATCCAACCAAGATCCAAGTCATTTGTGATTGGCCAGGATCAACGACACTAAATGAGATTTGGAGCTTCTTAGGCCTTGCCAATTTTTATCATAGATTTGTATTGGGGTTCTCCCATATCACATGGGCTCTCAACCAAGTGACCAAGGGTGGTTGCAAATCCAAATTTGTGTGGGGCAGATCACAGTAGAAGGCCTTTGAAAATATGAAACATCACTTATGCTTAGCCTCGGTGCTCACCTTACCCAATCTACAAAAACCATTTGATATTGAGACAGATGCTTCTGATTATGTTGTTGGTGTCATTCTCACTCAGTACATTTATCCAGTGGCCTATCATAATGACACACTCTCAGATATCGTTCGTGTTGGTTGTGGAGCCTGATTATCTTCCTGATTCAGAGGTTTGTTTTAGCCGAGCTTGGAACCCATTCCATAAAGANGGGGGGGATTTCCCCCCCACAACAGTCGCCAGGGGGGGTGGCAAAAATTTTTGTAGCCCCCCTCTGGCGAGGGATTCGGGGGCAGTGCCCCCGAAGAAAAATATTGGGAAAATTTTCCTTGTAAAATATTGTAATTTCGTAGTCAAACTGGACCATTCATTATAAGGTAGTAGATCTGATAGTAGAAGTTATTGTTAGGGTTTTTTCCCTAGAAGGAAACTCTCTCTTAAGAGGGAATTGTATTGCAAATTTTGTATTCTGAGAGAAGAGACTGTGAGAGAAAGAAGAGGAAGTTATAGCGGTTGAGTTGTAGGTTGTGTCCCTTCATTTTGCTAGATAATAAAAAGAAAGGACCTGGAAATTTCTCTGGTGGACGTAACCCACACTGGGTGAACCACGTATATCTATGTCTCTATTGTGTTACGTATCTTCTGTGTTTTATTTCCGCATTTATTTTATTTTATTTCTCTGTGATCCTATTTTTCTAACAATTAGTAAGTACCCCACCTATGACAAATAAATGTATTCCATCGTACGATCCTGTCACCAATGGAAGTATTACATTCTAGGGAAGGAGACAAAAATCCATATAGATCAAAATCCTTTTCAATTCATGCAGACACAAGGAACATTGTAGAATGACCACCATCAAAATTGGTCCACATGCTTGCAACAATTTCACCTCAACATTAAGTATAAGAAAGGGATAACCAATCACGTAGTTGATTTCCTCAAGCGACCTCAACTTGTAGCAATAACCACAATGATCTACTCTTGATGGCATGAGACTTGCGGGTGGTCCCAACTCTATGGCAGTGATCCCAAATTCACTACGACCTACTAGGTGTTGGGAACATGCATGATCGTTGTCGACTTCCATCTTCAGGATGGACTGCTATGTCATATGGGTCATCTTTTTGTTCCTTCAAGAAAGTGTGCAAAGATTATTTGGGAAGCCCCTTATAGTCAAGTGGCAGGATACTTTGGCATGGAGAAGACAATGGCAGTCATAAATAAGTATTTCTAGTGGTTGAAGCTTCAACGAGATGTTAGTAAGTATATCAGATCTTGCACTGCCTAGTCCATTTCCAAGCCAACCATTAAAAAAAGGATTGTACACACCTTTTCTTACCCCCAACAATCCCTAGGAATCAATCTTGATGAACTACCCATAAAGTCTCCCCTCCACCAAGCATGCCAATGACTGTGTATTTGTAGTGGTTGATTTATTCTCTAAGATGGCCATCACTTTTATCTACCACAAACCATCATATCAAATTGGGACAACAAATTATTAAGAACATTTTGGTCGAGCCTTTGGTCGTTGTTGGACACCAAGTTCACTTAATCCATTGCCTTCCACCCTCAGAATAATGGATAGACAGAGGTCGTCAATAGGATGATCATGCATCTCTTGTGCATGTACAACTTCAAGCATCCACACAGATGGGAAGAGATCCTTCCTTATGTCCAACACAACTACAATCGAGCCCTCCATAGCTTGAATGGCCACAACCCTTTTAAGGTGGGCCTAGGCTTTCAACCATCGTGCCCCATTGATGTAGCACTGCCCCTTGCATCCACACAAATGAATCTTCCCATGCTCAATCTGAGGCCAACAAGGCCACCAAATTCATTGAATGGATTCAACACATCCACCAATAGGTCCATGATATTTTTCAGAAATCCAATGCTAAGTACAAACAACGCCATGATACAAATTGGGTTCCCCACATGTTTCAGGTAGGCATTAAGGTTTGGTTGCATTTGCAGAAAGATCGCCTTAAAGGATCCCATCAAAAGTTGAATCCACTTTTCTATGGACCTTACACCATCACCAAGGATATGGGAAACAATTCTTTTGAGTTAAGTATTCCCCCCTTCCTTGGTTTATACCCAATATTATATGTGGACCTCCTTCTACCATATTTTCCACCACTACTGGATACATCAGAAGTGGGGGAAGTAGTTGACGCCTACATAGATCAACCATGACTACATGGAACAAGAAACCATTGATCGAATCATGGAAACATAGGTTAAGGTCACCCTCCAATAGAATATCCAACTCTATCAGGTTGTCAAAGCCGATAAACTTTTGCACCAAGGCAAGTGGCTCACCAAGCGTCAAGTTCAACAAAAGTTTCCTCATTTGATGGGGGCACTCAATACAATGGATAACAATTCTTCCTAAGGGGTGATGACTGGTCCATGTGGACATCGGTGGCCATCCACCTATTCCATTGACTCAAAATATAGTTTCCACCTTGGCAATTTTTCTACAGTTTTTTGGGTCCCAAACTTTTGGGGCAATTTTGAGGCCCTAAACAATGTTTTTTTTGGCATGACAACTTCAAATAGATCTTAGAGTATTGTATTGGGCCATTCATAATGTGTACTCCTCGACTAGATATTTTCGATAGAGTACCGAACACCCCAAACGGAGATCATATGCAAAATTTATGCCCTTGGGAAGTTGACGTATCAACTACCCCCATCGGGGCCCACAAACCTTTTGGCGTTTCATCATCTAGAGATAGGATTTTGGATGTTTAGGGTTTTCTCATTTATTCTTTATGTTAAAAAATACCCATGTGAGCCTCATTGTTATCATCTTCTTGCAAATGAGCGTAGTTGTCAAATCTCTTCTCAGAGATAATCTTCCACCATTCTAGCGAGTTCATTTCACTTTGTATTTTTACAATTTCTATAGATTTCATTCATTAATAGAAATTGAGTATTATTGTATCTATGTGTTTCTTGCAATATCTCTATGTGTTTCTTTGTTATATCTCTT
>WSFP011456410.1:0-19280 GCA_009831015.1 Picea engelmannii | reverse complement strand
TTGTACTCATCCCTTATTATTCATTTTTATTAATATATTTTATTATTCTTATTTAATACCTTATTTATGTGTATTTTTATGTACATAACAAAACAAAACTTGGTATTTAGAAATAATAGCTTGGAGGTCAAGATGCATTGAGGGTGTCTCAACTTCATGAATAGAATGGAGTTGAACAATAATACCGGAGTGGCCTTTCTTGAGGAATTTTTCCATGCGATGGGAACTAATGATATCAAGAGAAACAACTTTGAGACCTTGGAAGTGATACCTTTGTCCCTCCTATTGGAATTGCATGGTTAATTACGTAAAATATATAAGAATGGGACCCAAAGTGCGTAACCATTCAACACCTAGCACAATGTCACACCCACCCATTTTGATGGAAAACATATGAGATTTCAGGTGGTAATGTCCAATTTGAAGACATACATTTTCACAACTCCCACCACATTTCATGGACCCACCATTGGCTATCATGATTTTAAAATTATTGACAACACAAATATAGCAATTGGTTTCCTGGGAAATGTGACGATGAATAAAATTGTGGGTTTTATCACTGTCAACCAGGATGATTACCTTCCTTTTCTTAATATATCCAATGAGCTTGAGAGTTTTGGGATCAGAGAAGCGAGTGAGATCATGTAAGGAAATGAGTGGTTCAACTTCAGGTGGGTCAGTGGGCTCAAGGGTAGCATCAGGAAGGGAGGGCTCTTCAATAAGTGGAAATGTCACATCTTCTTCATGTACATCTTTAGAAATGGCCATTAAAAGTTTTTGTTCCTTACACTTGTGCCCCATAAAATATTTTTCATCAAAATTATAGAAAAGATCATTTAATTGGAGTTCAACCATTTCATCCCTAGTTAATTTCTGGACCTTGAGGGCACTAACAGGGGGGTTAGGATTAGTGGGTTGAGGGCGAGGATCAAAAGAGGGTTTTTTGTTATGGGAAAAAACATCTTTTTGGGATTCTTTATCACGTTTAGTAGCTTCCAACCAAGTTTTAGGGTTGTCCATGAGAACCTGGGATCTGATTTCATCCTTTAGGCCACTGATAAATCATTCACATAAGAAAGCATCTGACATGCCCTCGGTTCGAAAGGAAAAATGCTCAAAAGAAGATATAAAGTCTTCCACTGTACCTGATTCTTTCAACTTGGTCAAACAACCGAGATAGTGGGTATCATTGTCAAAGAGATCATAGAGCTCTGCACCAAACAAGGTCCAGGAAATATACCCTTGACGTGAATGTTTACACCATTGCCACCATTTCCATCGTTCAAGATCGAGATAGAGGAAAACATAGCGATGCTTGGGCAATTCATTAGTAATACCATGTAGAGAAAAGTAATTCTCCATTTGAGTGACCCAACCCGTAGGATCAGAGCCATCAAATTTATTAACCTCGACACAAGGAGGATAGGGGTCATGCTAAAAGGAGTTGGATTGAAAAGGAAGAGAATGAGAGGAATCAACAACACCAGGTTGGTATGAGGAGGAAGGACTCGAAGGGAGATTCAACAACTGGTTGACAATAGACTGGAGGGTGTTAAATTGGTTCATGAATTTGGCGTCCATATTTCAAATTTTTTTCTCTACGTGGGTTTCTAAGTGTGAAAGGTGAGAATTGGTAGAGGTAATTTCATAGGTCGCTTTATTGATGGAAGCTTGCAGGTCTTGGTTGCGAGTGGTGGCCATTTGGAGAGGGGAAGTGTGGGAAAGGAAAAAAAATGGGTGGGTGGGACCACAAAAAGGGGCTTATAAGTGATATGTACCACGATGATCAGGGAAAGAAGGGAAATATAATGGAATAGGAGGAAAATTTTGGAAAATGAAAAGGGCTCGAGTCCACGGGATTTTTTATTTTAAATGAAGGGTATGATTGTGATTAGGGATAAAAGGGGAGTCGATAGGAATAAATGTGTAGTAATTTTGCAACCTGAATGCAGGAGGCATAGTTGCATGACAATAGATATTGTCTTTTATTTTTTTTGTTTTCATCCCAAGGGTTAGGATATTCAAGGGTTCTACAGTCAAGGGTTTTCCCTGTGTTATATCTCTCTGATATACGTGTAGGGTCCAACAATATTACTCGACCCAATATCTCAGGGCACCAACTAAGGAGGCTAGATTGTGCCCTTAGCCGTACTACCTGACTACCTAGGTACTAGAGAGTATCTTCCCAAGTGTTGTTCTCGGTGGCATTATAGCAGTCAAACGACCGATTGGTTTATCTATGGAGGGCTTCATGATATCTAGGCCGATCCATATACAAGTGTTGTCTGATGCACTACCATTTGAAGGGGTACCAACATGGGTTACAAGGGTGTCCAACAGATGTACGCTTAAGTACCACTTGTATTTACTATGTGTATTACTACCCGACCACGAGTTTATGCATGTAATGACACATATTTATAGCTTTAAGATGCCATAATGCGCCTCTACCCTGAAAAAAAATTAACCCATGATTTTATGTCGAGGAAAGTTCTCTGATACCACTTGTAAGGTACCGGATCTATTATATTAGCAGAATAGAGAAATAATGCAGAGAATAATACTGATATAGAAAAAAATATTGAAATATTGTAGAGATAACAATAGAACAACAAATTATATGGAACCACAACACCATAATAATACCTTTATTGATAGGAAACAATGTTCACTTGCCTCTTCAAAGGGGAAACCTCTAGAAGAGAAAAATCTCTATTACAGTAATTCCCAAAATAAAACTTCTCATACCCTCTACTCTTATTTATACTAAATTTGTTTATCCCAAAGAACAATCTAGAGGAAGATCCTTCTAGAGGAGGAATCTTTTATTAGGTCTTATTACAATTGACTTATTACTTCTTTTTGCTAGGCCTTATTAATATTGACCTTTATTACATGGAAATATATTATTCTACCCACTTGAGGGGTTAGGTAGGCTAGGTCCCTAAGACACTCACTGTATAGAAAATATTTGGTCTTGTGTTAACTAGATACATCAATGATCCAATCAATTGTCTATACAGATTCAAATCAATTTCGTCAGAATTGGAAGAAGACACATTTAGTTTCTTTAGATTCATCACCATTGGTGTAGCCACGGGCTTCAAGTTCAACATCCCAAACTTCTTCAATATCTCAACTATGTACTTCCATTGACTCATGAAGATCTCATCAGTTCTTTTCCACATATCTAGTCCCAAGAAGTAGTGCATCATACCGAAGTCCTTCATCTCAAACTTAGAGGCCAATGCATACTTTCATTCAACAATAAGGCTCTATGTACCGGTGAAGAATAAATCATCAACATAGAGGACCAAAATTAGGGACTCACCATTAACATTATTATAGTACAGGCTGTGATTGACAACACTTTTTTTGAAGCCCAAAAATCATCAAGTGTCCATCAATCCTCGCATACCAAGCTTGAGGTGGCTACTTGAGTCCATAGAAGGCCTTCTTCAACCTGCACACATGAGACTCCTTCTCATGTATCACGAAACCATCTGGTTTCTCAATGTATACTTCTTCCTCAATATATCCATTGAGAAAGGTTGTATTTACATCCATTTTATGTACTCTCTAACCCATGGATGTTGCAAGGGAATAATCATCCAGATAGAAGTGTATCGAGCAACATGAGCAATTGTCTCCTCATAATCTATTCCCTCCACCTGAGAGAATCCTCTAGCAACAAATCTCATTTTTGTCTCTCGATGCTCCTGTCAAATGTGTGTTTGATATTGTAGATCCATTTGGAAGTCACTACAGACTTCCTCTCAAGTATAAGAACAATATCTCACACATCATTCTTCATGATGGATCAATACTCCTCCATCATGACATCTCTCCATACTGGATGACTAGCTACCTCTTCATAATAGGAAGGCTTAGAATCAATGATGTGGCTCATAACTTCAACATAGCATGGATATCTATAATGTCTCTTTCTCTCTCTGAAGGTACCACAAGGAGATGCATGTCATTCTACCTCCTACAGAGTCTGATGATCCCTTGTAGGTCTCTTCCGACCTACTACAATATCTCTGGGAACATCAACTGGAGCTATAGGATCAACATGATCAATTTGATCAATCTCCATGTGATATCTTCTAAATATATGAAAGGATACCTCCTCCTAAAAGGTAACATATCTACTCACCTCAATCTATCTCTGACTAGGGATGTAGATCCGGTATGCCTTTGAAGACTCATTGTACCCCACAAATGTACCCTTTCTTCTTGAAGGGTCTAGCTTGATCCTTTTCTCCTTGGGTACATGAATGTATACTGGACACCCAAATATCCTAAAGTGTCCAACCTCTGGATTCACTCTAGTGAAGGCCTCCTCGGATGTCATGTTCCTCAAACTCTTATGAGGAATTTTGTTCTAAACATACACTCAAGTCATGGATATCTTTTCCCTCAGGAACATAGGTAAATGTTGATCATGCTAAGTCATATTGGAACATATTTGATATATCGAGGTTCCCTCATGAAACCAATGTCTTAGGAAGCTGAAAAACATCAATATTCCCTCAGGAACTAGAGGTGACCCCTCCTTTGTCTCTTCTCCCTATGACACTGAAGGTATCTCTTCCTCCTTCTTTGGAGGAAACTCAATCTCTGCTCCCTTTGGATGTAGTACCGCCTCCATCTCTGGGATTGCCTCTACATACAATGGAACTGCTTCCATGCTTGCTTTCTCAACATCCCATGGCTCGACTCATGTACAGGGACTGCTACACCTTCTCCCTCTGTGTCTCATAATATGTTTTCTTCCTTTATTGGATATACCATAGTTGTTCTATATTCTCTCTTGACTCGTTGTATCCATGATCATTGGCACTGTCTCTGCTATCTGGCATGATACCGTCCTGGGTGGTACATTTCTCCTAGAGACTTCTTGTCTCTAAGCATCATGTCTGGAAATGTGTCTCCTTGATATCATGTTGGAAGGTATTTCCCTCCATGTTTTCCTCCTGCGACCGTCATTATGGATCCTTATCGAAGCTATTACATATGACCTTTCCAGAACAAGAAACAAGAACAAAAAAAAGAATCTCCTAGAGGAGATCAATTTATCTTGTGCACAACTATATACAGTGGACCTCCAAATAATATGTCTTCTACTATGACCAACACACATCCATCATATACTTGATGTGATATGGCTACCAACACACATCCATCATATACTCGATGTCATACAGCTACCAACACACATCTAGCATATACTCGATGTCATACGGCTACCAACACACATCCATCATATACTCAATGTCATACAACTACCAACACACATCCATCATATAATCAATGTCATATGGCTAAACATGTTTATTTTCTAGTGTTAAATTAAACAAGCACAATTTTGTGCAAGTGGTAATTACTTCCAATGATATACGATATTACTTTAGTAAACACTAGAACATCACTAAGTAACTCATAAAATTTTAACTTCCTAGTCTCTTCCTTACATCACTTATCCCACGTGTGAAAGAGAAAAAATTTATGTGTCTATTGTTGTGTCTTTCAAGTGTGTTTTTATAGTAATATTAGATTGATCCAAAAAAGACACGTCTCTTTGAAAAATTAAATTTAAATTTAAAATTAAATTAAATTTTATTTCTTATAAAAGTTAGATAATACCTCCATAACTACCCAAAGATTGACTTTGTTAAATTGTTCCTCCATAATTCATGTGATTCCTTTCATAAATATAGGTAGAATTAAATATGCAGTACGTTCCTCATATTTAGGTAATTAGATTTTTTTACTAGAAATTACTACCCACCATAATTTATGGAATTCTTTCTATAATCTAGGTAGGAGTAAAAAAGTAAATATGTTGTACATAGAGATTGTAACAATCCCATAAATTTAAAACCCCCAATATTTTACTCTACTCTCATTTTCCTAGGCCCTCCTGTGAAGGAGTCAAGCCTAGTCTCGCTCTCATACCATGTTGTTTTTCTTCATATGAGATATAATCGATATATTATTACAATGATGAGTGTTCCACATATAGGGAACATATGGTGACCATCCATGAAAGGATGCGTCTGTTGGCCCTTGACCAAGTTTTGGGAGTTCCTTGGTCAAGTTTGACCTATTTTGGGACTTCGACAAACTGTTGAAGGCGAAGCGCAAGACGAAGTAGAGATCGCGGGATCTCAGCCCCTTTTTGGGATTTGGGATTATGTAACGATTATGGGGTATTAGCCCATGGGTTTACCCATGTTTAGGCCTATTTTGTAAAGTATAAATAGAGGTCTAGGCAATGTAAGGAGAGGCATGTATACATGCATATATATGCATATTTGTGTGACATTGGGCTAAGTGTTAAGTATGTATTGTATATGCTTTGTGCATACTGTGTAAGATTTGCAGAGCTACGTGCAAGTAATTGTAAGAAGACTTGGTATTGTACCCTATCTAGAAGAAGGAGGATCTGGCAGAGTGTGCGCAGATCTCGTGTCTTATGCGGAGTAGGATTTTGATGCTATGTGCCTGTAAGAAGCTTGACAAAGATAATAAAGAAGAAGAGTTGGTGGACGTAGCCCCAGGGTGGGGGTGAACCACATATATGTTGTGTTTCTCTTCTTTGTGCAATGCGTTGATGTGTTTATGTCTTTACTTGTTAATTTCTTTGATATAGATAGATAGATATGTTTATGCTTTGTGCTAATGATGTATATGGATGCTAGATCTGACCTATGTGAATTTTCTTAGTGCTTGAACCTGCTAGATATAATCTAACCCTCTATGATAAGTGCTTAGATAAATCAGATTTGGATGAATGATGCGATGCTCTGTTTTATCTGCGGAGTATATAGTGGTTGAATGTTGATGAACAGTCGATGCTAAGTGCTATGTTAAGTATTACAATCAAAGATATATGTCCCAGCTAGGTTTGCAGACATATGAGTCCTGCAACCACCACTGCGTCTACCTCGGGTGAGACTTCATCTTCTTCGCAGGTGTTTTCGAAAGGGCCGGTAGTTAGGGTTTTGTTCGTGCACTATTGTAGCCTTGAACCCTGGGTCTACCCCTGTTCCAACAAATGGTTCCATTGCCAGGACCTGAAACTGTGATTGCTGGGAACTGAGGAAGAAGAAGCTTTTTGCAAAGATCAGACCTGAAACTGTGAAATATATGTGCACAGATCTGTTTCCCTAGTGCACAAGATTCCACTTGATTTTTGAAGCTCTGTGCCAAGAAAAGAGGTCAGATCTGAAGAAAAGAGGTAATATCTGAACGCTTTGTGCTTTGATAAAGGTAAGAATAGTGAAAAGTTCTATATCCAAAATCTTTGTTCTCTGTAGAAGTAAGATAAGTGGAAATTTTTGTTTCGACAATATGCATCTAGGTATGCTTGATAGATTATGTCCTAGCATGAAAACTAGGGCACTAATAGATGAAATAAGGTTTGATATGTGTAGATCTGATAAGAATAGTGAAAGATATGTTATACCTATGCATAGAAAGAATGTTTGGACTAGCAAGTGGATGCAGGATCTTAGAAAGAAATGCTTGCAGGTTAGCTACTATGATCCTAGCACGCAGTGAAGGAAGAGTTGTGAATCATTTAAAAGAAAGAGAGGATTAACCCTCTGTTATAGTTGCAGAAAACTGAGAAATCTTGCGAAGGAATGACCTGGGAGAAGACCTAGTTGTCTTTGTTGCAAAGCTATGGACCATGAAGTATTGGACTGCCCTAGAATGAATGTTAAGCTTGAAGGAATGAACATAAGACAAGAAAACCCTAAGGCAGATCCAAAAACTATGATTATGGCAGAACCACAGAAAGAATCCGAGAAAGTATAGCTACAGATAAAAGAAATCCTAAATGACCACCGACATGTCAACTTATCAGTGACCTTCAAAGAAAAAGAATGCATAGAAGAAAGAATAAGAGACTTCGACATTGATTATGTTCTATATGAGGAAACACAGGTGAATATCATGACAAAAAGAACTTGGGAATCTATAGGAAGGCCTGCTATGCTTCCTTCATTAGGAGGAATAGGACTATTCAAAGGAAAGTTGATAAACCTATGTGGAAATCTCACCCAAATACCTATGAATGCCAATGGGACTTCGACAGAGGAGGATTTTGAGATTATCAAATTTATTGAGGGCAGTGCTCCATTTACCATGTTACTAGGAAAACCTTGGATTGAAAGAGATCAATCCAGAAGGAAAGAAGAAGAAGAATTTTTAGAGAATAAGAAGCAAGAGTTAAAAGATTTTATGACTAGAAGGATCACACACTTGATTGAAGAATAGGAGAACAGATCGAAGCTATTTAGCACCAGAGACCCGGATGTCGAAGTTGTAATAACACTAGAAGACCCACAGAATATTGAAGTACCTATTCCATATAAAGAAGAAGTATCACCCTCGAATCTTAGGAAATAATATCAACAACGTGAAGTAAGTATGCCAAACGCAAATAAGAATCAGAATGGAAAAATGCATACTGTTAGCATCAGAAGTCACTCCTGGATTGCTTGCAGGAGAAAAGCCCAATGCCCATCAGTTTATGTCACGATTTGTTTAATAGGGTGATCGAGTGGGTAAAGACTCAAGAAGATATAGGTTTAACTCAAGAAACCGGGCCTGGTATGTAAAAAGCAAGGGAGGTCTTGATCCAACTTTCGTCAATAAATAGATTAAAGGGTGGTAGATGGAAGACTTGTGAGAAGGGAGAGAAAGACTGCCTCGGGCGACAGGCCTTCGGAAGCTTGAGGATGAAAAACTCAGAAGCCAAGATCCTCTTGGTCCAGAGCTTCAAGGAGCTGAAGGGTGACTCAACTGAATCCTTCAATTCCAAGTTGTTCAACGCTAAGAAAATCATAGGAACTGATTAGAAACAATGCAACTGTTACAGTGATCCAACCTACATCATCCAATAACAACTACAACTCGACTGGATCCTCCAATTTCGAGTTGTTATAACACAGTAAACAAAGAGATGGAAAAGAGGATGACATCCATAAAGTAAGAAGTCTCAAATGCCTTATACATAAACCAGAGCAACCAGCGCTTCATCAAAACTTTACAATCGGGAGCCTTTCTCAACCATCGATAGATTACAAAATACAAAGACTGAGTCTATATACTCAGAAAATTCACCTAACAACGGCGTGCTCAGTCATTCAAGGCTTGGTGTCCTTTCATCCGAATTCAGACAGATATCCTTCGTCAGACACCATCTTAACTGCGCATGGCTCCTGTAAGGGGAGTAGATGAGCCATTAAGAGCCAAGTTAGCATGTGCAGACCTCCTCTGGCTAATCGAGGACTAGGCATGGCCTCTTTGGAAAAAATGGTACACAGGACCCTCTCGAGCAGACCGCTGGCTAGGCTCTCCATATCTTGCACTTAATGCATGAAGAGAGGTTTCAACCACTCTTTATTACCTTCATTTACTTCAAGCGAAAACCAGGCTTGAGGTCGGATCAAATGGCACCCGGAGAATGCGATGAACCTTTCAGCGACTGGACCCAATACCTTTGGCCCCCTTTGTGCAGCTCTTTTATTTCCCAGGTGACCATGGGCTTTGACCTTGCGTTTACTCTCAAAGGAGCTTTCGATGTTCATGAATAGGAAGGGGTTGATCCTTGTTTCTTGAAATCGCGATGAGCGAAATGCTGAGATGGCTTAATCTGGCACCACGCGTCCCTCTAGATCTGACGGTTCTGACCCTCCCTACGATGTTGTGGGCCCGGGTCCTGGATACTACCGGCACCTCGCACATCGGGAAATGACGGAGCTGCTCTTTGCGCCTTGAAATTGCGATGGGCGAAAAAGCAAGGAACCTAATCACGCGCCGGGTGTCTCCTATGGATGGATGGCGAAGATTGCTCCACGATACCGCAGGCCCAACTCTGGTTGCTTTCGACGCTTCGGGGTTCGGGTTTTCGCGATGCAGGGTGATATGGAACTTTCACCCTTCGAACTCGTGACTGTCGAAAAGCCGACGTGACCGGATCACAAGCCACATAACCTTTGGATGGATGGATACTATCCTTCCCTGCATATAATATGGGCGCGATGCATTTGCGCTAATCTCAGCGCAACTCCACTAACCGCGATTTTTCGCCAACCGCTGATCTGCTCCTATGGATGAATCTGGACCGTCGATGATATAATCTCGCCCACTCACTTGATTGGGGGTCTGAAATGAGATTTTTCGCGTTGCGCTCAAGCGCTCCTCATGCGACTCGCTGACCCGAATGCTCTTGTGCCCCAAACAAGAAATGTTACTAACATTAGGATCCATGGGGGATAGAGTCGTCCCTGTGATGCTCTAAGGACTCATTTTGCAGTTCCAATGCCTTGTTGTTGGGCTATGGAGTCATTTACTAAGCCGAAACAACAATAAAAATAAAAACAAAGAACTAAAAGGACAATATTTACAAACAAAGGAGCCACCGAAGGCTCAGACAAAACATTTCTTAAGAAAATGCCCATTTACTGGGCTGTTGAAAACTTCTTCACCCTCCAAATCCTGCAACCTGTACGTGTTATTTGAGAAAACTTCAGAGATTTTGAAAGGCCTGATCCATAGGGATTCAAATTTGTCGTGATTGCCCTTGTCTTTCTTAGGAGCATCCCATTTTAGTACCAGGTCTCCTATCTAGAACTCCTCCTTCTTGGCCTTCTTATCGAATACCTTCTTGATCCTTCGCTGATGGTCCCAAATTCTGATCATTAGCTGCTCTCTGGACTGTTGGACTTCTATCAGATGATGAATTCTTCGGATCATATCATTGGGCTCTTCTTGATATTCCTGGAAGAATTTCGCTATGGGAACAACTAGCTAAGAAAGGAGGATAACTTCTGCTCCGTAGACTAACTGGAAAGGAGAGATGCCTATAGATCTCTTTGTGGTCACCTGATCAGCCCATAGAGCGAATTTTAGCTTCGAGTTCCAAGCCCTTTTGTTGCCCTCTAATAATATTTTGATGATCCTTGTTAGGCTTTTGTTGGAGGATTCTGCTAAACCATTGCCCTGGGGATAGTATGGGGTGGAGTGAATCAGTTTGATCTCGAATTGTTCACAGAACTTGACTAACGGCTCAGCCTTAAAAGAGGTTGTGTTATCAGTAACAATCTTTCTTGGGCAGCCGAACCTTACAATGAGGTCTTCCAAGAATCCAATGATTACCTTGTGGGAAGCGCTCCTGGTGGGGATAGCTTCAATCCACTTAGTAAAGAAATCTGTGGTAGTCAAGATCCATCTGTGCTGCCCGCTGGAAGCAGGGTGGATTTCTCCAATAAAATCTAGGCCCCATTGTTGGAAAGGTCCCGAAACAACTACAGGCTTTAAAGGCAGAGACTTGAGCTGTTGCTTTCCTGAAAATCTTTGGCATGGGATACAGGCTCTAACTCCTCTGTGTACATCAGTGAACAAGGTGGGCCAGTAGTACCCAGCTCTGACAATTTTGTGGGATGTAGTATTCCAGGAATGGTTCCCTCCACATAGGCCGCTGAAATTCGACCATGATTATGTCGGCCTCTTGTGGATCCATGCATTTTAAAAGCACCCCCAGGGGGTCTTTCCAGTACAAAATTCGATCGATAAGGCAGTATCTGACTGCCTTGAGCTTCAGAGATCTTGCCTTGTTTCTTTGCAGGCCGTCTGGAGGCCGCAACTCTTGCAAAAAGTATATGACATCCTTATACCAAGGACATCGAGCCAATGGGGCCTCCCTTTGAGGGTCCATGTCGGACAACCGACCCTGCTGGATTCCTGAGCATTCATTGATGAAAATTATCCCCAAAGCTTGGCAATTGGCTTCAGCCAACAGCTTGGCTAAACCTTGAACTTTGATCAATTTGGTAGGCTTTATTTCCAGGTCAAACTCCAGAATCTTGGCTATCCACTTACTCCTCCTCCCGTCTATGTTAGGATGAATAAGAATGTCTTTAACAATAGCTGAGGGGACATAAGCTATGAATTTTGATTGCAGGACATAGATTCTAAATTCCTTGAGGGCCTTTACCAGTGCATAGGCCTGCTTCTCCATAGTGTCATACCTGACTTCAACATCCCTCAATGATCGACTGAAATAGGCAATAGGATGCTCTAGCCCATCCTTGTTTATCTGTAATAAAACAACGGCTACCGTGTTAGGTGAAGCAAAGGAGAAAATAAGGAAATCCTTTGAGCAATCGGGACTGATAAGCATGGGGGCTTCAGACAGGGCCTTCTTTATTTTCTCAAAGGAATTTCGCAATTCAGAAGTCCACCTCACTTCATTTCCTTTCCTTGGCATGGATGTTATAAGTTTTACCTCCTCAACAAAGTTAGGCATAAACCTCCTCAAAAAATTAATCTTACCAAGGAAGGATTGGACCTCCTTCTTGGACCTCGGGATTGATAAGGCTTGTATTTCCTCAACTCTGCTAGGGTCAATGCTGACTCCTTCCGCTGATACTATGTGGCCTAGTAACTTCCCCTCTTGCATGGAGAACATATATTTCTTGGGATTTAATGAAATGCCAAAACTTCTGCATTTTAGGAAAACCTTCCTGAGATGACAACAGTGTTCTCTATCAGATTTTGAAAACACTGTGATATCATCCAGGTAGATGACCACAAATCTATCCTTTTCCCCAATGAAAGCTATGTCCATGGCACGCTGGAATGTTTCCCCTACATTCTTCAATCCAAAAGGCATCTTGGCATACATGAATGTGCCCCATGGAGTGGTAAATGCCATCTTTTCCCTATCCTTAGGCAGAACAAAGACTTGATTGCAGCCAGAGAAACCGTCGATCATGGACATCCTGGAGGCTCCTGTTACCCTCTGTAGTATATGTTCCATCTTTGGTAAGGGGTAGTTATCCTTTCGTGAGCTCCTGTTTAGGTTTTTGAAGTCTACAAAGAGTCTGATTTCACCATTCTTTTTCCTTACTGGTACCAAGTTGGCCACCCACTCTGAATATCTCAGTGGTACAATGATCTGAGCTTGAAGCAACTTCTTCACTTCCCTCTCCATGATAGGCAGCATCATAGGATTGATCTGTCTCAGCTTCTTCCTAAATGGCTTTTCCTCCCCCTTCAACGGGATTTTATGCTCAATGACAGAAGTGTCATATGTTTTGAGGTCTTCGTAGGTCCAGGCGAAAGCATCAGTAAATTTCCCTAAAAGTCAAATGTATTCAGACATCTGCTCCTCTGTCAGGCTTCTTGACAATTTGACAAACTTGGGCTCATTCTTGGTACCGATGTTGCACCAAATAGTACCAGCATCATCCTCTAAGATTTCCCCTTTTAATGACACATCATTTCTATCAAAAATCATTTCCAAA
Organism: Picea engelmannii; assembly: GCA_009831015.1. NCBI lineage: Eukaryota > Viridiplantae > Streptophyta > Pinopsida > Pinales > Pinaceae > Picea > Picea engelmannii. Next base: position 5,952 of record WSFP011456410.1, on the reverse strand, counting down.
GGAACCAGTCCTCTTGGAATATGATTGCTGGGCAGCTGCACAATGTTATGCTCTGCAATCTTATTCAGAAAATTACCCCCATTAAGATTTTCTTCAGAGACAGAGTCTTGGTCGATATGCATCTCTGAAAATTCTTCGACAGTCTCCAAGAACTTCCTGATATCGATATCATCCTCGAATACCTTCCAATGTTTGATGTTGTCAGGTATGGAGGGCCTGTATTTTACCTCTACATCATATCTGAATTTGGGCAGCAAGGGCACTTTGAAATTGCTTACTGATGTAGCCAAGGAATCTGCCATTGTGTTCTCCTCTCTTGGGACAAAATAAATGTTGAATGCCAAGAAGAAACTGTCAACTAGGTCCCACACCTCATTTTTGTAGCTTCTGAGTCGAGGATGCTTGGCTTGATAAGCGTTTCTGATCTGATGGACCACCAACTCTGCATCTTCGAACACTGCTACTTCTTAAATTCCCATTTCCCATGTGGATCTTAACCCTAGGACAAGAGCTTCATACTCTGCCACATTATTGGTAGCTTCAAATTCTAGTTTGTATGACAGAGATATGGTTTCCTGAGCAGGTGACACAAAAAACACCCCAGCTCCAACGCCTTCCTTGGAACAGGATCCATCAAAGAACATTTTCCAGACGGGGGTGATAGAGGGAGGAAATTCATGGGAAGTGGTGGGCTTCTTTCTGAGTTTAAGAGGAGGCTCGGGAGCATGAGTGAGTTGTAGTAGACTGGAACCCAAATCAGTGTCCAAGGAAAAAATAGGATGGTTGGTAGGATTGGCTTCATCACTGATTATATAGGCCAACTGGGCTTCCTTGTATAGCCTTCTATGTTCTCCCCCAAACACCAGGATAGTAGCATATGTGAGGTCCATCTGCAAAGTTTGCCCCAGTGTTTTTATCCAAGATCTTGATAATAGCATACCAAACTTGGGGGGGACATTAGCCACTACAATATCCATGACCACACTTTTCATGGGTAACTAAAACAAGGTCAAGACCAGGTCTTTGATAACTCCTAGACATTGAACTTTCCTGGAGTCAAAGGAATAGAGGTCATGATAGGCTCGGGTGAATTCTAACCCTAATTATTCCATGACAGTCTTGGGCATGAGGTTGTGAGAAGCCCTCGAATCTATCAAGCAGTTGTGCAGTACCTTGTCATGTATGTTCATGGAAGTGTAGAAGGGAGGGGATGAATCATTCTTGTATTCTACCATAGGACCTAGGACAACTGCAGGCTTTTCATCTTGCAAATTGATGGAGTTTGTGGGAAGGCATGAGACCTCAGACTGTAAAATCTCAGAGAAACGTCTCTTGAACCCTTCATGTTTAATCAATTCGGTTAGGGGCACAGGGATCCTAATCTTTTGAATTTCATGCTCGAAATTAAAAGAAGAAGTAAGCTTCAGAATTTCTCTTATTTAGGGAACATGACTCTGGACTGTGGGAGAGAGGGGTTGGGTATTCTTACCTCTATGACTATCTGCTACTCCATTAGCAGGCTTCTCTGTTCTAGCAGAATGCTCAGGGACATCAGGTGTTACTGTCTTTTTCTTAGACCTCAGCTCATACCTGCCTTGGCTGCCACTAGTCTTGTCTCCCTTACTCAGTTCATTTAGCTGGTTGTCCATGAGAGACTCCTCGTACGCTGATTGAGTGAGATGAGGAAAAGGAGGAGTGTCTCCGAAGAAATGGATTTCAGGATCAAGCTCATCTGTTTCCCATTCTTCCCCCTCGGCCACAAAGTTATTTTGAAAAGGGGCCTGAATCTTATGGTCTTCTCTGTCTCTTCCCCTCTCCCTTTGCACAGTCGGGGAAGTAATATTGTTTGGCCTCCTGAAACCTCCTTTGTTTTCGGCGTTTTGGGGGCCCTTGTATGCTTGCCTCCCCTCCACCTTCATTCTCTCCATCTCTGCAGACAGAGACTTCACCATCCTGGTCAGCTCGTCCACTTGAGGGTGGGGCACCGATGGGCCAGAAGTTGAGGCTTTAGATATTCCCTTTATTCTGTCTTCATCGGCCTTGTTCCTCAATCTATCAGCTGCTAATACATTGGATTCCACTTCTATGGCCACATCTTGCATTTGAGCTAAGGAGGTGGCTCTTCTTTCTCTCAATAAAAGACAGAAATCGGGGCCAAATGCATTAGCATAAGAAATCTTGGCCGAGGCTTCTGAGGGCTTTATTTCAGTAGGAATTTTATTATACATCTTATTGAATATTTTGGAAAAGTCGGAGACAGAATCTCCTTCCATCTTCAAAGACCCGAACTCTGTCATGTAATACATGAAATCCTTCCTGTCTCCCCACTGTCTCAGGAAAACACTATCCAGGGCTTCGATCCCAGCAATAGATCTGGGGGCCAATCCTCTAAACCACTTTCTCACCTCACCATCCAGGCTCTGGATGAAGACTCTCATCTAGACATCTTCATTTTCAATGTTCAGGTTGTCTGCATAACTGTAGAAAGTGGCCAGGTGCTCTTCCGCAGTTATGTCCCCTTCCCTAGTGAACTTGGGCATATACTTCAATTAATCTTCAACAGGGAGAGGATTCATAGGATGAGGTAGGATTAAGGGAGCATATCTGGCAGAAGCTATGGCATCCGTTCTATTTAGAGGGGGATTAGCACCGGCCATAGGAATATTAGGTGGAGGAGAACTTGGAGGAGAAGGAGTTCGCCAAGGGGCTACTGGCAAAGAGTCTCAAAGTGGAATGGAAAACAAAAGGGGATTTAAAGAGAAGGCTAAAGGGTTCAAATCAGCAGATGCTCCTCTTTGTGCAGGAGTGGTAACAATAACAAGAGGAGGAGCGGTAAAGATAGGAGTGGGGAAATCTTCTGTAGTCCTGGGTCTACACCAAGGTACATCTTCAGAGGAAAGGGGAGTGACAAGGAATTCTCCCTCCAATCCCAGACCGGGAGGGGGAAACTCAGCAGGAACACTCCCAAAATTCAGGAAACGGGAAACCTTTGAAGGAGGTCTGTTAAGAAACTGAGAAGGAGAAAATGGAGTTCCTACAGGAGGAGATGGCAGATTACCTGGTTCAGCAGTGGAAGCTTCTTCTTCAAAGGCCTTTCCTTTTCTGAGAACCACCTCTGGATCAGTTTCAAGTGTAGCTAGAGGCAGCTAAGGATGGGACCGCATGTGTTTACCTCTGAAAGCCAAAATTAACACGACAATTTCTCCACAGTGGAGTCGTCACAATGGAGTCACTAGGTGCACAGTAGAAATATTCAAAGGCTCTAATACCTGATGCACCTTCAGAATCAGAGGCTCAATGTCGTTCAATCCCGGGGAAAATATTCAACTTCGTCCCTGGAAACGACGCCATAAATGTTAGCGTCAAAAGTCACTCCTGGATTGCTTACAGGAGCAGAGTCCAACGTCCATCAGTTTATGTCACGATTTTTTTAACGGGGTGATCGAGTGGGTAAATACTCAAGAAGATATAGGTTTAACTCAGGAAACCAGGTTTGGTATGTAAAAAGAAAGGGAGGTCTTGATCCAACTTCTGTCATTAAATAGATTAAAGGTTGGTAGATGGAAGACTTATGAGAAGGGTGAGCAAGACTGCCTCGGGCGACAGGCCTTCGAAAGCTTGAGGATGAAAAACTCAGAAGCCAAGATCCTCTTGGTCCAGAGCTTCAAGGAGTTGAAGGGTGACTCGACTGAATCCTTCAATTCCAAGTTGTTTAGCGCTAAGAAAATTACAGGAACCAATTAGAAACAATGCAACTGTTACAGTGATCCAACCTACATCATACTATAACAGCTACAACTCGACTAGATCCTCCAATTTCGAGCTTTTCTAACACAGTAAACAAAGAGATGGAAAAGAGGCTAACATCCATAAAGTAAGAAGTCTCAAATTCCTTATACATAAACCAGAGTGACCAATGCTTCATCAAAACTTTACAATCGGGAGCCTTGCTCAACCATCGATAGATTACAAAATACAAAGACTGAGTCTATATACTCAGAAAATTTGCCTAACAGCGACATTCTCAGTCATTCAAGGCTTGGTGTCCTTTCAGCCGAATTAGGACAGATATCCTTCGTTAGACGCCATCTCAACTGTGCATGGATCCTGTAAGGGGAGTAGTTGACCCATTAAGAGCCAAGTTAGTGTGCAGACCTCCTCTGGCTAATCGAGGACTAGGCATAGCCTCTTTGGAAAAAATGGTACACAAGACCCTCTCGAGCAGACCGCTGGCTAGGCTCTCCATATCTTGCACTTAATGAATGAAGAGAGATTTCAACCACTCTTTCTTACCTTCATTTACTTCAAGAAAAAACCAGGATTAAGGTCGGATCAAATGGCACCTGGAGAACGCAATTAACCTTTCAGCGACTGGACCCGACGCCTTTGGACCCCTTTGTGAAGCTATTTTATTTCCCAGGTGACCACGGGCTTTGACCTTGCATTTACTCTCAAAGGAGATTTCGACGTTCGCGAATAGGAAGGGGCTGATCCTTGTTTCTTGAAATCGCGATGAGAAAAATGCCTAGACGGCTTAATCTGGCACCACGCGTCCCTCTAGATCTGATAGTTCTGAACCCTCCCTACGATGCTATGGGCCCGGGTCCTAGATACTCCCGACACCTCACGCATCGTGAAATCACAGAGCTGCTCTTTGCACCTTGAAATAACGATGGGCGAAACAACGAGGAACCTAATCACGCGTCGGGTGTCTCCTGTGGATGGACGACTGAGATTGCTCTGCGATACCGCGGGCCTGACTCTGGGAACTTTTGGTGCTTCAAGGTTCGGGGTTTCACGATGCAGGGTGATATGGAACTTTCACCCTTCGAAATCGCGACTGTCGAAAAGCCGACGTGACCAGATCACAAGCCACGTACCCTTTGGATGGACGACTACTATCCTTCCCTGCATATAATATGGGCGTGATGCATTTGCGCTAATCTCGGCACAACTCCACTAACCATGATTTTCCGCCAACCACTGATATGCTCCTATGGATGAATCTGGACTGTCGACGATATAATCTCGCCCGCTCGCTTGCTTAGGGGTCTGAAATGAGATTTTCTGTGTTGCGCTCGGGCGCTCCTCATGCGACTCGCTGACCCGAATGCTCTTGTGCCTTGGACAAGAAATGTTACTAACACATACTGAGATGAATATCACTGGGAAGAAAGCTAGAAAAGTAAGAGCTAAGATTGCAAAGTTACAGAAGGTTCCAAAGGGAACTTTGCAGAGGGAAAATTTGCAAAATTGGAACTTCGTTAGGATAACAGAACAACATCACATGGCACTTTGCCAGGGAGAAGCAATATAGCCATTGGGACCAATATAAACATTCGACCGACCCCCCGAATGGGTAGAAATGTATTTATGGTTCGCCACCAGACCGTTCGACTGTTTCATAATGGACAAAACATAGTTAAGGAAGGATTCTCTCTCGTTGCAAGAGATCTATTTCCAATTTATCTATTTATCCCGTTGTGCCATGCACCGAGAAAACCTTTTCTAACTGTGAATCTGAGGCCGCAAACTCATTAATTTTACAAAGTGATAATTGCGCTATTTCCCTCTATCCCATTGCAGTGTCTAAGTTACTCCTTGAACCCGATATTTCCAACCTCGAGCATGTATGTCGGATGAGTTCAACGCTGTAGAGAATTTTTTCGAAGATGTTTTGATCGACCTCATGACTAAAAGAGTCATGTCAATGTCTGTAGGTGTACAAGCGTCATCTAAGAGAGGACTGCAAGCCTCTCCGTCGACTGCTCACAGAGCCGGATCATCCCGACCCTCACCAGAAAAGAGAACCAAGCACAAGGATGACATAACAAATGTGAAGTTGATTCCAACCATATTGCCCAATTACATCCCACCTCTGGCTGGTGCGGTGAATTGTGATAGTGTACCATGATATTTTGAGTACACCATGGTCATTGCATACCTCCCAAA